>SNQJ01S0007855.1:10536-21167 GCA_010110895.2 Picea sitchensis | reverse complement strand
TTATGTTTTTTATATTTTTTTGGAGATTATTTTTGTTGAAATTATAATTTTGAATTGATGAAATTGTTGTTTTTAATGTAAAAATAGTTTAAATGTCTTGAAATACATCTTTTGTCACTGGATTGTGTACAATTAACATATAACATCTGCAATTGAATCATTCTAAAATTATTAGTCCTTCCATAACAAGTTTAGAATAGTAGATTAGTTTAAAATTTTACCTCATGTGACGTCTTTATTGCACCTCATAAATTTATTTATCACACCAAATAACTTTTCACCACACAACGTATTGCATTCGACAATTTTAATCCATACACCATCTTTATCTCACTTTATAAATTTATTTTACGCAATGTATTGCACTTAATTTTTCTTTGTGCGATACATTGCATTGCAAATTTTTATCTTTTCAATTTCTTCATGTTTTTCTTCTAAGTCCTTCTCTCCATCCTTCCTTATCTTTCACACTTACTAAAACTATCTTCTTGCAATGTATCTCACTATTAAATTTTACAGTGTGATACATTGCACATTTTAAACTTTTCCTTATCACGATAATGCTCATTTCTTTATCGCATCTCTTGAGACTTTCTTCTTGTGTAGTGTATCGCACCAAAATTATCTTGGTGTGATACACCACACTAGAACAAAAATTCTTTTTGCATGATATGCAATCCTTCTAAAAAAGATTCATTTTTTTCCAAGTCTCAAGTCTACTTCCTTGATACAAATATTGTGTAGCATGAAAAATATTTTCATGCGATACAAATTGTATTGCAAAAAAAATATTTTCATTCCATACATAATTTTTTGAATTTTTTTCGAAGTAAATAATATATGTTCCTCCTTTTCAGTGTATCGCACCAAAAATATTTAGGTGCAATACATTGCATCCCAAAAAAATTGTTTTTATGAGATATACAAACGTCTTATAAGTTTTAAGAAACTTTTTTGAGTTTTTAACCCATCTTTCTGGGCGAAATTTTGGCAAAATGACATGCTTCCTAGATTTCTTAGATGAGAAATCTCAGTTGTAATTCTCCAACTTATTGTTCCATAGGTGCAATCTTTCCAACCTATGGAGCATGCTCAATTCTAATGGAATATTTCCACTTAGGAGATTGTCATCCAGTTTGAGATATATCAAGCTTGTTAGGTTGCCAATTTTGTGAGGTATCCTTCCATGTATACTGTTGTTTGATAAATCTAGTAAAGTGAGGTTGCCCTAAAATTGAGGGTACGGTTCCTATGAGATTGTTTACTCCTAGGTAAAGCATTTTCAATTTTGTGAGCATACCTAAATCTCTAGGAATGTTTCCACCCAAATGGTTCTGAGTCAAAGACAGGATTGTTAGATTGGAGCACCCACCTATAGTAGTTGGAATGGGACCTTAAAATTCATTTCTATAGTAGCTGGAGGTTGGAGTAATTGGTTAATGCAGTCAGAAAGGGCAAAGTGGGAGTGCTAACAAGTTAGTTTCCATGTATATAAAGGCTTTCAAAATGGGCCAATTTTCCAAGATCTTTCAGCACTATTCCAATTAACCAATTTTCATTAAGAAAGAGTAGCCTGAGTTGGGAACAGTTGGTAAGAGAATCTGGTATGTTTCCTATTAGTTTATTACCCCATAGATGTAATTCCTGGAGATGGGCAAGTTTGGCACCGAACTTTGATGGAATCGGTCCACTTCGTTTGTTCTCGTTCAAGACCATCCATTTGAGTAAAGTGCAATTGGAGAGTGAAGGAGGAATGGTTCCATGTAGATTGTTCTCACCTAAAACAATCTCAACCAAAGAAGAGATGTGCCCTAAAATTGAGGGTACATTACATGTGAGATTGTTCAATCCTAGATCAAGAATTTTCAATTTTGTGAGCATTCCCAATTCTCTAAGAATTATTCCACCCAAATGGTTTTGAGACAAAGACAGGATTGTTAGATTGGAGCACCCACCTATAGTAGCTGGAATAGGACCTTGCAATTCATTTCTATCAAGCCAAAGCTCTCTTAGGCCAACAAGGCCTCCCAACTCTGGCGGAATATGACCATGAAAATGATTGTTTGAAATATCAAGTACCTCAAGGAAAGAAAAATTGGCAAGAAGAGGATAGAAAGGAGCTTGTATATTCATACTTGAAATATTGACACCAACCACTCTTTGGTTCCATGAACTACACTCAACTCTTGTCCACTTACATAAGCTGATACGGGTATTCCAATTTTGTAATTTATTGTACGGATCATATATGAATGGCTGCTTGAAAGAAAATAGATCATGTTGATCGGTATCATTGTTGGTCAATGAATGATTAACTGAAGATGATAATAAGAATTCCATGCGCATTAGTTGTATCATTAGTGTATGCATTTTGCTAGTGACAAATGTTGCCCTTGAAAATGGTGTTGTCGTTTTCATGAAGGCCATTTTAGAAGATAGAATCGTGGGCAGGAATGAGAGGATGAACATGAACATAATGTTGGGATGTGTTTCAGAGGCATGAAAGTGTATGGTGATGTACACAGGAGGGAACATACGAATAGACTGTAAATCTAAAGTCAAATATGTGGCCCGAGGTAAAATAAATATGCCTGTGTTTCGACAGTAAAGGTTGGAGGCTCACCAACAACTGTTTGAAGATAAATATGTCATTGTTTTTTATTTTATTCCAGTGCCTTCCATTTATGATCTTGTTCGTTTCATTTGTCTTCAAATTTTCTTCGAGACACTTAAACAAGAAACATATATTTATTTTGCATAACTGGAGGATCATGCATATGTCACAAATCTGATATAAGGGCTTCGAAATCATCCTCACCAAATTTGTATGTGTTGAAGACAACATCATTCCTTTAGCCACTAACATTATATAATTGTATGCATACAAGATGCACACGCAACATCCTTGGGCAACATAAGCTTCCAAACAAAAACTCCATTTGCACTATGAAACATATAGAGGAAACACAATTCATTACCCAATTTAAAAAGTGAAAACAAAAGCCCAAATGAATCATCGTCATTCTCAAATACATCCATTTGGCCTTCTCATTGGATTTAATAAGATCCATCTTGATAACCATTGAATAAATCTTCTTGGATTTGATGAAATGTAGACCTTCTAGAGCCCATAATGGTGACATCTTACATTTGATGGAATGTAGACTTATAATTGACTGCTTAGAAACAAAATTTGGCATTTCTCTTTTCTAATGGGATGATATACCTCTTATTATCTAGAGTTTTGTGCAACTGTACACTGAATAACCTTCTATACAAACCAGAACAACAACTTGCTTCCATTTTTTATGAAATATCACCTTCACCACATGAAGAAAATTCCTCTCTGTCTTTTGGAAAATATTCCAACATTGGTTGATGAGATTTCAATAAACCATCTCTTCTTACCATTGTAATMTYGACTTKATGTACTAGCAKATACATCCATATAATTTGAAAATAAATGGCATAGGATCTAAAAATATGCAATAAAAATCCATCAAGATCATCTTAGAATACCAATTTAAGGCCTCTGTCTACAATTTGAATCTTATAGAACACATGGTATCTGCAACTATATAAATTTGTTCAATATTGGCAATTTGTTTGATTTCCCAACCTGGCAAAGTTAACAAGCATAGAAGCATCAATGGTAATTTTAGTTCAACACTACCATAAAAACTTTGACCATGATATCTGATGGTTTTTTTGCAAGCCTCTTTGTCACAACTCCAAAAATAAACACTTTATTCAACATACACACAAAATATCCATCCAATTCATCATAGACAAAGATAAAATAATAGAGTGCATTTCAGAGATTCATGTTGGCCAAGAACTCTCCAAATGCAAAAATATTTGTCAATATTCTAACATATCTAGTAAGATTTGAAATGTACAGATAAATGGGCTATGATTTGAATCTCATATCTCTTTCCTGAGATCAAACAAATAAACCAATATAAACCTGTTTATAATTCATCAACTGTTAGAATATAGAACATGGTGTGCTCATTTTACCATTGACGATACCCTCGTCACCCAACCATAGGCTGAAGCCACCCTCCGAGCACCTTAACCTTGACTGAGAATTCCTCCAAAATAAAACCCTAGGCTAGATAGCCAAACTAAGGGTAGAACACCTTTCCCCAAGGATAATGCATCACAAGGAGCTTATCAGATAGTCCAAATCCTAGCCAAGAGATAGTCAAGCCAATACTAAAAACTCATTGTTGTTGCAGCTGCACTTGCAACTCTCCTCCACACGTACCCACCAAACTAGGAACTCCAGTGCACACCAAACTGGGAATTGCAATTATGAGATGTTGTCAAATGAGAACTGGTGCCCTGTATTTATACTGGTTCTGCCAGATTTGTTGGGGCTGACTTCTCCTTCTGGATATGTGTTTGTTCAGTATATTATTATTATGATTGGCCGACTTCTTCTCTTGGAGGCTAATAACCTAATATAAATTATCTTCTTGAACCAACAAGACTTCTAGGGTTATTAGCCAACTCATTAGGGTTTTCTCTTGCTTTCCAGAGTCTTCTATTCTCATCAGGTTCACACGTGGAGGTAAATAACTCTCGCAGCTACCATAATATTAACATCAACAAACCATTCAAATTTTCAACGGAGTTTTTTTTTTTCGTCTTTTTGCTCAAACTAAACAAGACCGTATCCATTTCACTGACCATTTTCATCTGTGGCCACTTTGAAAGAAAGAATTGGACAAAATGAAAATATTGTATCATGCAATGCTCTATTATGTATTGATTGATCAGAGAGTTAATGAAGTTCAACTCTTTGTCCTAGGGTCTATTTTTCTTAGTTTGATCAATAACACAGGACTTTTGATCATTATGTTACCTTCAACAGCTGAAGGAGATTACCTACCAGGTTAAAAAAAACATTAAATTTGAGTCAATATCATTATCGTCCTAATTTTAGACATTATATAAATTGTGTTCCTCCAAAGTTACATCCTTATTAGATATTTTTTCACACTTAACAATAAACTTAATGATCTTGAACGAGATCCAACCTTGTAATGGAAGAATCAGGCATGTAGATTGAAGCATACCAAAAGTTACCTTAACATGTTGTCATTGCCAGATTCAGCTAAGATTGTAAGCCTCCTCATTGTCTTCATGAAATCTATGGATTCAATTCAAAGACAATAAAATATTTGCTTAGTTGCCTGAAAATTCACATAAGAAATTATTCCTAAACTCAAGAAGAAAACACAATAGGAAAGTTCTTCTAACTAATACATAAGATTTCTCTCACATTTTAGTTGCTTGTGCTTTCAATTTTCTTAGCAAAGACAACATTAACATGATATGTAGAGACATTTTGTAAATCAAAGAAAATAGATTACAATTGTTTTCGTTTAGCGTTTTCCCAAGCCCTAATTTAGTAAATGGATCAGGTGTAAGTTTTGAAGTGAGATCAAATTACCTAGAAGGTTCCTCTCCAACCTTCCTCATAATGTTACCAATATCCTTATAGATAATACAGTTTGATAGCTCTAAATATTCAATACCAAGCATTTTTCGTAACATGTCATAGAGTTGTTTATAATTGTTGAACATTGTCAGATCAAGGGTTCGACCTGCTTTTTCAGTCTCACTAAAGACATTGCAAGGGAGAAATGTATTCTCTGACGTCTTTTCATACCCAAAAATTTATACCATGTTTCTCCATATAGTGTGATAGTGCATTTTTCCATGCTCTTCACTCTTTCCACTTTCCCTTCGATGTAGGTAAGGTAAGACAACTACAAGGCCTCTCCACTCGTGATTTGAGGGAACCCATGGAAAAATAACTCTCAATCATTTCCAGTACCATAAAAATAGGGATAAATACCTCTAAATCATTTCCATTACCAGAAAATAGGGGCGAAAAAATTCTCCATCATTGCCATTACCAAAAAATTGGGGCGAAAGGGAGTATCTGGTTCGAATTTTAATCTAGAACAAAATGCTATGTGTATTGAAATACTCCAACAATAGTATGGATATCATGACTTTTACACCATGTCCCATTTAATTAACTTTGGGAACCATTTTCCTAAAGTTAATTTCACTCATAAAGCCATAAATATCCCCTTTAATTAACTTTAGGAACCATTTCCCTAAAGTTAATCCCACTTAATTAATTCATAAACCCTTTTTATGACTTTCCCTCCTATTTTTAATTTAGAAAAGAAAAAATATGAGATAAATTCCATACTTTTCCTATAAAACAAGGAGAGGTCTCCCCCCATTTCATTATCACTCTTTCATTCCTCTTTCTCTCATTTTCCCTCGTTGTGTATTTTTTCCCTAGGTTTGTCCCTTTACCAATGAAACCCTAGTTTCTTGAGGAGCACACTATTGCATCCATCTATAGCTAGAGGAAAGAGAAACTACAACCACACACTCGAGGAAATCAAAGAACCCTCTGAAAAAGAGACCAATAGAAGATAAACACCTTCAAGATCTCTCCACCAATGATATTGTGAAGTCTACCATTTGGGTAATGGATTAATTTATTCTTTGATCAAATAGTTGTTCTTGTATTTTAATTTTTTGTTGCATTTTACTTCCATATATAGGATCAACATAGCTTAGAGAATAAATTAGTTCATTGAAATATAGGGTTTTTAGTTTTCTAACTCATTTGTCTGTAATCTTGTAGCAACCACAAGGTTTGCAAAGTTTCTCACTCTGTTTGTACATTTGCACCAATAGAGTGGTGACTCCACTAGGGATATGAGCCAATCTCAATATTCTTGATTGTGGATGTGTGGTAAATGAGTTTATTTGTTTTTTATGATGTTTTTAGGTTTTTCTGACTTCTTTTAGCTTTATGTGTTGTGTTTGAAAGTGACAAGGATTGGAAACCACAAACGAATCCCACAAAGTTGAGCTCCTAGGTGCAGGAGACCCCCTAGAGACCATGACACTTATTGGGGTCAACAAGTGCATTGACCAATGCATCAACAAGGTCTGGTTCCTGTGTTTGTCAATGTAGGAAGCATGGTACCTTTCGTCATGGGCCAACACACTTTTTGAGGTAACTTTCTGTAGGGGTTAAAAAAATTATTTTTTCTAGTTTTTATCACTTTCGTGTGTCTACTAGGTTTATATTTAGGGAATGTGGATGATTAGTTAGATTTTATTTTGTAGGTTTGGATTAAAACCCTTAAAAATCCAAACGATTGAGGAACAAACCCCCCTATGGTTTTACTACCTTTCCTTCAAGAGTTTTTTTAGGGTTTGACTCTTTGTTTGTTCTCTGCAAATAGGCTGTAACTTTGCATTTCAATGGTTGTTTACATCTATAGGTTTCTTTTCTTGCAATTCATTTCATTTTAATTTAAAAAATCAAAAGAAACATAGGCATATAGATAGTTGCATTGCAATTTTTTTTAATTGTCTGTTATAGTCATGGACCATTTCATTTTTTCTATTAAAGAATGCTCATGTAGGTCAGATTTGCATAGATCCTGTGTGAATGGCATAATTTAAAAACAAAAAAAAAACCAATATTGGTCTCTTTAGTGACCAACCTAGTTGTCTCTAGTATAGCCAATTGGTCGCAAAAATCAATGTGTTGGTCCCTTTAGTGACCAACCTATTAGTCGCTAGAGTGACCAAGTTGTTCGTCGCTAGTATAGCTAATTGGTTGCAAAAATCAACGTGTTGGTTTCTTTAGCAACCAACCTGTTAGTCGCTAGAGAGACCAACTTGTTCATCGCTAGTCAGTTAACGACTAACTGTTCCTCCTTCTTTTGACCTTTTTAACTGATGATTTGGTCGTTCTAGCAACTCATAGTGGTTTATTGACTAAGCTTGCCAGGGTTGTTTTGGTCACTCTTGCGACTAATATTAGTCATTTGACCGACTAAAATTCGTCGCTAGCCGAACATTTCCCTACTGTGAATAGGCTTCTTTTTCTAGTTGCTAGACCGATGAAGATCCATGTGCGGTCGCTAGACCGACGAATTAATTCCGACGATTTTTTTTTTTTATCTTGGTCGCAAAAAAGACTCTATGCCAACGAAAACTCATCTCTACTTCGTCGCAAAAATGTTCAAATTTAATAGTGCATACAACCAACCAAGTGAAATTGAATGAAATTCTCTTCCTGTAAAGTTTTTGGTGTACAAAAAAAATGTGGTAGAAGTGTTTTCTTTTGGTCCATGCCATCAATTATCATACATAAATATTTTTTTGGAGCATCATAACACTTATTCCGATGTTTTTACAACTTTTTTCTTTTACTTGATTATTTATTGCGATGTTCTTGAATTGCTTTGACTATGGAATCTGCAAATGCCATAAAATGAAAATATTGATCATATGTTTTCATAGTTGATAACTATCTAATTAAAAAAAAAATAGTAAATACATGCCTCTTTTTGCACCTTCATATTTATCTCTTCTTGATTTAAGAGTAGCACATATACTGTAAATCCCCATCCTTGACTTCTTAGGAATACAAACATTGTTGAATTGTTTCTTCCATATTCTTGTAAAATATGCATATGTAATGAAATTACCATTTCCTTCAACACCTTCAGTATATCCTTTGTACAAGTTGTAGATTTCCCTCCTTGAGAAATTATCTAGAATATGTATTGTATCTCTATATGACATACACTCTCCGTGTTTGGAAAATAAGTCATGCATCCATGACAATGTAGTGTTTGTTAATGTCCCACTCTCTTGTCCATGATGTGCCTTTGAATAGAATGAAGGATATTTTTCCAAACTTGTTTGGATTCTTGAAGGACACAGATTAACAATTGAGTGATTTTTTTTTAAATCCTTTCTACAAAGTAAAATATTCCCAATGTGATAATCATATCCTGTCTTGGTAGATATCATGCACCCCATAAAATATGAATTTTGCATGCTCTTATTAATTGAAAAATATGTCTTCCTTTTATTCAAGGAATACATTTAGTCCATTATTTTCAAACAATTATTTTGACAACATTCACTTGAAATCAATTGACTTATGGAAATTGATTTAGTGAGAAATTGTTTCCTAGTCCTTGTATAACCAAAATTATTTGGATTGATATAAAAAGGTCTAGTCATGGTCCTAGACATGATGTTTCTTTTCAATGTCTCCAATATGTCATCATCGTCACTAGAAGTATTTTCCTCATCACCAAAAGGAATATCAAGAAAAACATTGTCAGGAGACTGAACAAGAGAATGTCGATCACCTTGATTTGTTGCAGCTGAATGATTGAGAACATGATATTCATTCCTAGGTCCGTCATCATCTTCATTGATAATCTCGTTGATAAGATGAATATCAAACTCACTAGAAAAATGAATACCATTCTCACCAATGTCATTGGATCTTCCATAAAAATATTCACTTGAAGGAAAATTATCATAACCCTTAAGACTATCAATGCCATTAAGATCCTCACTTGGAGAAAATTTTCCATCATCGTCATCGGTACCTTGAAAATCCTCATTTCGAGGAAAATCATCATCAACATTGAGTCCACCATTGACATAATCATATTCACTGCTTTCAAAATCCCCACTTAAGGGAAATTATTCATCATCCTTCTTAGTGACTTGAAAATATTCATCAGTATCTTGAAAATCCTCACTTGGAGGAAAATCATCATCATCAACACTGTTGACTTTAAATTTTCCACTTGGAAAAGAGTTTCCACAAATGGCATAATCATCTTCACTACTTTGGAAACCTCGACTTGAGGGAAATTCTTCATCATCCTCATTACTGCCTTGAAAATCCTCACTTGAAGGAAACTCTTCATCATCCTCATTGGTTCCTTAAAATCCTCACTTGGAGGAAAATCATCATCACCAACAATTCTTCCTTTAAATTCCCCACTCAGGAAAGAGTATCCACCATTTCCATAATCATCATCACTACTTTTAAAATCCCCACTTGGGGGAAATTCCTCATCATCCTCGTTTGTTCCTTGGAAATCCTCACTTGGAGGAAAATATTCATTAGTACCTTCAAAATCCTCACTTGGAGGAAAATCATCAAAACCAAAATTGTTTCATTTAAATTGCGCACTTGGGAAAGAGTGTCCACCATTGTCATAATCATCTTCACTACTTTTAAAATTTCCACTTGAGGGAAATTCTTCATCATATTCATTGGTGCATTGGAAATCTTCATCGATACCTTGAAAATCCTCACTTGGAGGAAAATTATCATCCCAATCATTTAAACATTGATCATAGTCTCCACTTTGACCTACATTTTGATTTTTTTCATTACTATTAAACTACTAAATAGATTGATCACCATCATATTCCACCTCTTTATCATCAGTGCCTTCAAAGTCCTCTGACTTAGCAATTTCCTGAGGAACATGATGAATAACATTTCTTGCACTATCGTCAAACTTATGACTAGTTGAAAAATATGGCACCTCATTTGCATTACAAGCATTCCCATCGCATTTTCTAGTCCCAAAATAACAAGTATGTGAACAATTTGTTGATGCCTCAAAAATAAAATCTTATTTTTCTGACGAAGACATCACTTCTCACTAAGAACATAGAATGATAAAAATGCCCACCCTCCCAATGACAATCTTATAAATTGTAGAATGATATTTTCCCTCTAAAATCCC
>SNQJ01S0007854.1:262625-285183 GCA_010110895.2 Picea sitchensis | reverse complement strand
TCTTAGTGTAAAAATTAACTTGTCCCTTATGTGTGTTTTGCTACAAAGAGGACACTATGAAGCATACCATTTTTTTCCTAGTTGTACAATAGTTGCAAGTTTCTATTATTGGATTACTCTACTAAGGATTAATCAAGGGGAAATATCATTGCTTAAAGTTGTCCTAGATGATAAGTGAAAACTTGGTTATATTTTCTCTGATGAAATGTTGACACATAAGAGTTCCGTGAGTTAAGGTTACCAAAAGTGGGTTGAGTGATTTATTATCAACAAATATATGTTATTTTTCGATTCCTAACATTGTGACAGTAGTTTTTCAAATACCAATAGCAAGTAGTTTCAAAACTATACTGGATTTTGATTTGAGTATTTTAGGTAGACCTCAAGTGCCTGAGCTTACAAGTTAAGTTTGTGAAGGTATCTTTAGTTCCCTAGCTTTTAGATAGATTGATAAAACCTTGATTAGTTTTTATTATTGAACATGTTTGTTATACTATTCTTTGCAAACATTATATGTATTGGGACAAGTAATTTCACTAATTGCATTTTGTTGTTTCTAAATTAGGAATTATTCTTACACTTTATGATATTGCACATTGTAGAACTAAGAATTCACTAAAATTTGGTGATGTAATTCAGTGTAGAGAATGTGCATATTACATCATGTACAAAAAAAATACTAGAACAACTAAGCTTTGTCATTGATGAATTAAATTATATTCATAATATTACATGGTGCAATTATTTTGAGCTTGTATTCTACTCATCATTTTCACTACGCCATCACATGGATTCTTCTTTTAGCTTATCGCTTAATGTAAAAATCTAAATAAAAACAATTTAAGGTGAATATTGATAATACAAATGCTAGCTTTGGTCTTTATTCAGTGTATGAGTATCCTTCTATCTATAAATACTTGTGTCATGGTGCAACAATATTCTTAGAAAGCTTATTGTCCTATCTTGATTTCATGTTTCTGTAGTTGTTCAATATGAAGTTGGATAATATCATTTTGTAATTGCAAAATGATTATTGAGGCATGCTTCAAAACATTTCTGGATTTCAAGATAGATGAGAATGTAGACTTTTGATGTTACAATATAGAAATTTGTAAAACAACTTTTAGTTGATAATCTTGTCTTTGTTGCTATTTGATACAAATTTTAAGCTAGTTTGGAAAATGTTACAATATTATCTAAAGTGGGTTACTTGTTAAATGTATTTATGCTATGCTGATACCATTTGTTTTGGTAAGAAAATACTATATTTTTGGATTTTTATTCATAAACCATAGTTTGTTTAAATGATGCAACATTTTACTTTGTCATAAAATGATACATATGAAAAAAATTACTATAATTTCCCATGGACAATCTCACTTAAAAAAATATATATTGGACATTTCAACAATATTAAATTTAGTTTATGGACAATGTTTTCTATGCATATTTTTTATAACAAATTTCAAGCACAAACCCACCGATTGTGATGCTTTCATCACAAACCCACCGATTGCAATTAGCATATACTAATCACTTTCTTATTGTGTTAGATATTTTTTCTATTACACTTCTATAGGGACATAACCACTACATGGATCTTGTTAATTTAGGATTCAATATATGACTTTTGGCTAAAAACCTATAAGGGACTTTTATGGATAATCATTTGTCTCCAAAACTAACTCAAAAGCTACTCATGAATACTCTCACTAGGATCTATTTGATAATGATATGATATCCTCGTACATTTTAACAACATCTATTTATACTACAAAAATGGGTAAAAACCCTTTACATCAAAGACAAAAACACTAACCCTAAGTGGATTAGGTTTGTCCACATTGTAACCTCATGCGCATAGCTAGTCCACAATCCAACCATTTCCTCATCGTGCTGTCCTTATTTATGCCTTTTAATTTTGATGGGAATAGTCCAGAAACCCTCCCATATCATTAAGGCATGCGAATAGTCTATCCATGTCAAATTTCAATGCATACAGAAACAATCCATGATCACGGTTGGTCCACGATCCAAATCCATTCCCCATCAGGATGTCCTTCTTTTTATGCCTTCGAATTTGATCTAAACTTTGGCCTTTTAAGAGGGATATATGAATCACGATTAGGTTTTTACATTGAAAATGTGTGTAGAGGCATAAACATGGAAAGTTGGAAACAATGTCCTAAATCCATAACTAAACCTTCTTGAGCTAAACCACCATCAACAACACCTAAAACCATGACACAAGTCCTCTATAGGGAGTCTTTGGCATCCAATTAGTTGAATATGGTTGACATTATGAGGTCTTATTCATAATGGATGGATCTTAGGTTCATGACTATAGTTGATGAAAAGAAACAAGAAAGCTCAAACTTAAACATTGCTTCTCAAGATCAATAACCATATACAAGTAGTCAAACTACCACACATGACCTATGTAACATATCATTCACCTCCAAGTGAAATTTGGGCACCATGACTAAGTTAGTTTTGAACCAAGAATGGGTCTCAAGGTCTAACCAAGGTCAAGGGATGGAAACAAGGGAGTACTTGTTCCTTAAGTGAACATTCTTAGGCTTAACTTCTATGAAAACCAACTACAACCCACACAACTTATCAGGATATAGTGTTGGATGAGTCTTTGAGCCATCACATAGGACCCTTTTAGGTTATTTTTGGACTATTTGAGGAATACAAGTACCATGATTAAACCACAACATATGCCCTAAATAAAATGTGTCAAACCCCCCATTAGGAATGGTTCTTAGGACTGCAGTTGGTGTTCTTTAGAATCCAAAGAAGGATATGGTTCCATGAGTAGGTTTTATACAATAGAAATGGGTCTTGAGGGCTTAACATGGTTAAGGGGAAAAGAAAGTATATTAAGCCTTAACTGAACCTTCTTGAGCTCAAAGTCCATGGCTAGGGAGGAAAAAACTTGGACATTATTCCCTAAACATCACTTATTAAGATCAATCACCATGAACAACACCTCCAAACCATAATACAAGCCCTATCTTAGGGGTTTTTAGAATCAACGTTTGATATGGGCTCCAATAGGAGGTTTTGTGCACTGGGTATATATCATAGAATATTTACCATGTTTGAGGAAGGAAAACAAGTGCCCCAATATATTGTTGAATATTCTTGAGCTCTCAAGAGCCTTGAATGAGTGTTTGAGCCAACACATGAGTCCATTGTATGGATTGTTTGCAAGCTTATGAGTGGGATGTGGGAACCAATAGTAGATTTTATGCAGTAGAAATGGGTCTTAATTCTTAAACATAGTCAAGGGGGTAAAACAATGACAATAAGCCTGAACCCCTTCACAAGCTCAAGCTAAGGAACCAACACCTAGAGAATGAAGATCACAGAACTTGAACATTGATAATTAATGATGTTTGATGCCTTGATAACATTTAATGAGGGCTTGATTTATTGAATTACTGAGCTTTATAGCCTGATAAACACCATCGATCGGAATGATCACTCTCAGAATGTTTGCACTTTATTTGATGGTCAGATCTTTCAGCACACTGGCCATCAGAATTGTCTGATATGGAATCCTGTCCATCAATGATTGACCCATGAATTGATATATGATGATATGGGAGTGGCTCAAGACTTCAAGGATGTTTGATGTCCCCTCAAGATAATATTTGAGATCGTCCATGTTTTCATCAACGCTCAATATAATGGATGTATCATTGTCATCATTCATTATTTCCATCTATATAGTTGGCAATACTTTTGCAAATCAAGTTGGCCAAGAATCCCAAATTCCATGATCGAATCCAAGCACAACACAAAGTATCACTTGATTCAATATCATGTAGAAGCCAAGACTATTCACTTGAGACATTGTTCCACAACCTAACAAATTGCAAACATTCTCACAAAACTGAAGAGAAAAATTTCAAAAAGTTTAGAATGCTGTTTGGACTCACAAACACCCCTTCAACTTAAGGGGATGTTGGACACATAATCCTTTGGGATTGGCGTTATTGTAATAAAAATGTAAACATGGAGAGTCATAGGTGATAGGAAGAGTCATCTCTTCAAGAAGACCAACAATCACTTAGATTGTGTTTATGCATCTCTCATGGTAATGCAATACACATCAATAGAGTTATATTTTCTTCCAATGACAAAACCCCCTATTACAATTTAACCTCATACTAAGAAAGAAGCATCTATATCATGCTCAAGTTATCAAAATCTCATGCTTGATTTCAACAATTTTTTTTTTTTAAATGTAAGTGTATAAAATATGTTAAAAATTAAAAACAATGACTTATTAAAAACATTTAAATGTGACTTATGGGATAATAAAATTATATTATTATATTTTAATTAATATGATTAAATTTATTATATATTATAAAAGTTTATTTTAATTATCATGATTAAGTTTATTATATATTATGTAAAAGTAGTATTCAGAATGGCTTTTTTTACAATTCTATTTAAAATACTGGAAAAGTACTTGAAATTTGGTACAAATCAATCATATTTGAAAAATCACAATCAAATTCAAAGACAAAGATGGCCATTTCAAACAGAATATTAATTATAAAGTTGCAGTCCGTCGATAATCGTGTGGATAACAAATACACGCGTTTACGTAAACATCTGCATCACGTCTTACGTAACAAATTAGAGTCGGAGATTCAATACACCCACATGTAGCTTTTCTTCTATCTACATACTTCATTTTTCCTCTTTGATTTATTTTGCAAGGTGGAGATTCAATTCAGCAATTTATATTGGTGGCCTGGTTGGTAAAATAATATCATATACATATGGGATCTAGTTGTTGATTTATCTAAGATATGAGCTCTAATTAGGTGTCAATCGAAATCAAGGTAGTGAAAAGGGGAAGGATAAGGTCATTGGTGTAAAGGCGGTGCAATAAGGCAATGGAGGAAGGTCAAGATGCATTTTTTGAGAGGGATAGGTGATTGGCATCATTGTCTTTTTCCTCAAATAAGTAGAAAACAACATTAGAAAAATATTTGCCACGTGGTTCTAACATATACTCATGTGTGACATATTTTCATAGACTCTTAATAAAGGACGAAAGTTGGATGATGAAACTCTCCTTACAAAACACCTTTGACATAATTATTATTATCATTAATTCAAATTTAAATGCTTTTAATAATATATATTTTTTTAAAACAATAAAATACTTACAACTTCCTTTACTTTTGTATTTTCTCTTATATTACATGCAAACCGATTAAGATGGGGGAGACTTTGTGAATTGGCAAAAAAAAAAAAAAATTATGATGTGAAAATGTGACATGACATTTTTTTGGTGGGTGATAAAAACAACTTCTATGATTGTGTTACACAGTGAGTTGTAATCTCTAGGCCTCCTTCTCGAAGGAGGTACCCATCTTTGAATGGGCAAAGAAAAAGATTCCAAGAAAAAATACAACTCATGCAATCCGCGTGAAATCGATCATAGAGAAAACAAAAGTGTGTTGGCCTGATAGATTATGGTAGTGATATCAACTCTAAAGCTAACGCTCCATTGGGTTAAGATAAAAATAAATCAACGTCCATAGGCTAAGAGCATGCCTAAATGTCACGTGGATTCATGGGGCTCAAATTTTATCTCTGAATTGTTTTTTGGAATTTAATTTTTATTTATTTTTAAGGTAAGAAAACGTTTATAATATTTAAAGTTGTTTGTTTAGTTTTTTTTGGATGATTTTGAGGTGTAAAATATTTCATGTTTAAATAAAATTTGGTTATTTAAAATAATTAACTGGTTGATAAGGATTAGGTTATTAATTTTGTCAAATATATTTGGATTTTAAGTTATTAGGCTATTTTCTATGAGAGATTCAAGAGTGACCACAAGGCATTGAACTTGGGTCAAAGATCTTTTAAGAAATGTAAGCATTGGTATGTTAGAATAAGCACACTCTATAACATGTGTTGTTGTAGATACCGTGCATAATTTGGTTATTATTATGACAAATATGTATACCTTTGTCATGTTTCCATTCTGCATTTTAACCATATGTAAGATTGCTCCATAACAATACCACCAACTTTATCAAGATACTTTATTCATAATATCATGTGTGACAAACATATTATTCAAAAACTTGTTTAGATAGGGCATGTATGGTGAAATGGCATTAGTGAGCTAGTGCATTCACAAGAACAAACAACATGAATTAATGAGGATGGTGGTTGGCATATAGAGCTTCAAATATGTCACTTATGAAATAGATAGAGGAAAAGAAAGAAAAAAAGATACAATTGGTGACATTCCAAACGAGTAACTTTCTCTAACTTAACATTTAGTTTCTTTCAAACTTCACTTAGATATACAACTTATGGTGACATTTGTTTGTTCCACTAGGTACGAGTTTACAACTTCATTCAAGAATTGTTGGAAAAGGCCCAACAATATGTTCATCATGTCCATGTGGCTTGATAGTAAGATGAACAATTTATAATTTCTCGAGATACATTTTCCCTGGGTACTATAATTTCAGTGGTCAAATTTTCCAAGAACTACACCCTCGAGACCCAAGATGAGATTCAAATTCAATATTATCATTTATAATTTGAGAGATACATTTTCCCTCGGTACTATAATTTCAGTGGTCAATTTTTCCAAGAACTACACCCTCAAGACCTAAGATGATATTCAAATTCAATATTATCATTCAAAGAAAGTTTCCTTAATGGCCCATTATCACATATAGGTATGATCTAGATAACAATGAAGACACAAAAATATTATCGATGAAGTATCACTTCTATGTAAGTAATGATATGTTCCATGAATTGCATTATATATGTCACCACTTCTAGTTGTTCTACAATCAATTGGATGATAAAAATATATAGAAGGAGAAACATTAGATTTGGTCTAACAGTTGTGTTGGTTAGTTAAAAAATTCTCTCTCTCTCTCTCTCTCTCTCTCTCTCTCTCTCTCTCTCACACACACACACACACACACACACACACAACAACAACAACAACAACAATGGGTAATTTTTAATTTGGAAGTGTCATGGCCAAACCATCTGAAATTAGTAATGAAAACATAGAGAAAATTGTTGTAGCCTGCATCCAAAAATTCCAATTTCAGACTCCAAAAATATTTAATATGCCAAACCAAGTTCTATAATAATTTACTTGACAAGTATATTTACAAACATTTTGACCCAAAAGTAGCAAAAACATACAATATATTACTTGGAATTTGAATATGATGTCTCAAACAAGGTTTGGGTACCTTGTTCTTTGTTTTGGTTTCTTGATGTTGTTGACTGGTTTTCTTCCCTCTTGTAAGAGGGGGAAATGCCTTCTTTCTTAATGCATTTATGTAGGAGGAAATAAAGAGCTAGGGTAGATCTTATTGTTTTGAATGTCTTTTCTACTTTAGATTCTGAAATAGCTTCTCAATCCTCTTGAGGTTTCATTCCATATCTAGTATAGTCTTGTGTTTTTTTGTCTATATACCTCCTTTTTTGCTACTTTTGTAACAAACTATTAACCCTCATTCGGAGAAACTTTTTGGTCATCGTAAATATCAGAAGTCTCCAATCCATATTTAGTATCTTCATCTTACGATTTCTCTACCTCCTTGCTTTCCTTCTTTGACTTATCTTGATTTACAAGGGATTCGTTTATGTTATTGGTTGACTTAGGACTTCCTAAAGTTTCTTTAGCTATTGTATCCCATTAAGCTATGATTTTTTATGCCTAATATTTACCAGGTTATATAGATTCTACTTCGTATCAATAGTTTGTTTTAAAAAATTATTTGAGGGAGACTCATCCTCTCGATTCCTTGGGATTTTTTTTTGCAAAATGCTTGTACTCGTGACAAGAGTTACATCTTAAAGGAATTTTTTCATAATCAAATATTTGATGGTGACTATAACTATCCCTGTTAATTTACAACCCCTTCAAGAGGCCCTTATTTTTTCCACTTCCACACATTCTTGCAAAAGAATACAAGTTTCCTTTTATCTCTACTTGATCAATGTATAAACCCAATTTGTCCTTAATATCTCTAAGGGTGTTGTCATCTCATAATATTAAAGGAAAATGTGGTAGCCTAAACCACATAGGGATTCAATGTTCATGTGGAGATCCAACCAATATTGACTAATCAAGTATGGGAAGTCCTACATCATCAAAACACATAAAGGAAAGTCAAATATCTCACTTGTAAGTGCCAACCAAGAAAATAATTTGATTAGTTTTGGTAAGAAATATGTTTTTCTT
This sequence comes from Picea sitchensis, assembly GCA_010110895.2. NCBI lineage: Eukaryota > Viridiplantae > Streptophyta > Pinopsida > Pinales > Pinaceae > Picea > Picea sitchensis. Next base: position 276,914 of record SNQJ01S0007854.1, on the reverse strand, counting down.
TTCTCAAGAGAAAATTAGTATGATGATGAGTCAATGAGATGAAAGAATACCTAGAGGGGTGTACTAAAGATAAGAAACATTAGTTGGAGGAGTTGGTACAGGATTATAGAGGAGTTTTCAAGGATCCTAAAGGGATACCACCCAAGAGGGATGTGGAGCATGAAATACAATTATTTCCAGACTACCCATTGCCAAATATTGGGTTGTATAGATAGTATGCTCTAGAAGTGAATTAAGTGAAGAAGAAATTGCAACATCTGTTGGAGAAGGGTGTGATTCGAACAAGTACCTCACATTATGGGTCACCCATCGTAATTGTTCGCAAGAAGGATGGGACTTGGATAATGTGAATCAATTACATGGCATTGAACAAGATTGCATTGAAGAATCGATACCCTCTACAAAGGATCGATGATATGTTGGACCAGTTGCAATATGTCGAGTACTTCACTAAGATGGATTTGAAATCATGATATCAATAGGTACATGTCAAATAAGAAGATACCTGGAAGACTACCTTCAAGAAAAGGAAATATTTGTATGAGTGGTTGGTTATGCCATTCAGTTTATGCAATGCACTAGCTACATTTATGAGACTAATGAACGATTTTTTACACCCTTTTATATATTCAATTTTTATTGTCTATTTGGATGATATACTGCTTTATAAAGCTACCTGGGAGGAGAACATCTCATTTTTTATGTAGATGTTAGAGACTTTAAAAAATCACTAGTTGTTGGCCAATCTCAAGAAATGCAAGTTTTCGCAGCAGTCTTTGGTGTATTTGGGGTATGTGATTGATGGAGGTGAGATCAAGATAGATCCCAAAAATATGTAGGCCATCATTAAATGCCCAGTTCCTGTAAATTTCACTGAATTCAGGATTTTTGTTGGGGTATCACAATACTTGTGAAAGTTTGTAGCTTAATTTTCAGTGGTAGTTGCACCACTCCACACCATAACAGCTACTAGTAAGAGTTTCTATTGGGGAAAGAATCAAAAGAAGGCCTTTGATGAGTCAAAAATAAATATCATTCAAGAACCAATGGTCGGGTTACCAAACTTGCAGAATCCCTTTGAAGTGGAGACAAATGCAAGTGGTTATACCATGGGACAATTTTTGATGTAAGGAGGAAGGTCGGTATGCTATCATTCTGAAATATTTCATGGAGAAGTTGTCAACTACCCGACCTATGATAAGGAACTCTATGCCCTGGTTCAAGCTGTCAAGAAGTGGAATCACTATATGATGGGAAAGGATACCATCATCCACACAAATCACTAGCCACTACAGTATTTGTAGGCCCAGAGTAAGCTACAACAAACGAGGCATTACAAGTGGATGGGGTTTTTACAACAGTTTTTTCTCATCATCAAGTATAAGAAGGGAAACAAAAACAAGTTGGAATACATGCTTTCACGATTACCCACATCCAATATTATAGCTTTGTGAACTCTGATTCACATGGAGCCTTTTACACATGATGTATATAAAGAGGTATACACAGAATATGAGGACTTCAAGGAGGTGTTTAAACAACTAACGAGCCATTTAGAAGAAGGTGGATAGAAGGATGAATATCATTTCCAGAATGGTTTACTCTACAAGCTCAATATGCTTTGTGTCCCTAAAGGTGAGAAACTGCAACTTATCAGAGAGGTTCACACCTCCAAGATTGCAAGACATTTTGGTGTTGGGAAGACAATTTCCAATTTACAAAGGTATGTCTACTGCCCCAAAATGAAAGAAGATGTAGCACGCTATATTAGAGGATGTATTCTTTTTTGTAGCAAAAATCCCAGTAATAAGAAGCAATATCAATACCATCCATTACTTGTACGCACTCGACCTTAGGAAATCATTTCTATGGATTTTGTAGGAGGTTTACCAACCATGCAAAGGGACATGACTATTTATTTGTGGCAGTTGACAAGATCAGGAAAATGTGCATTTTGATTTCTTATAAAAATACCATCAAGGGGGGAGGCAGGTGCGGGAGTGGTTATGTTCATCCCTAGAGGAAAAATATTGCTAACTTACTCATGGAATCTGGGAATAACTACCAACAATCTAGCAAAGGCCTATGCACTCTTCCAAGGAGCTCAACTATCCCAGGAATGACATCTCTGCCAATTAATCATTCTAGGGGACTCCAAGAAAATAATTCGATACTTCATCAAAAGGACAATCCCGAAGAATACAAAGCTTCAAAGGCTCATAGAAAGAACCAAAGATATGTTATCTACCATGCACTCTACATTTTACCATATTCGGTGCATAAACAATGGGATAGCAGAAAAAAAGCTAATATATCTATAGGAAGAGGCTCGGGTCATATGGAAGTCCTGGGAAGGATATTATTTCTTGATCCCCCCTAATGCCTCAGTCCCCTTGGGTATGTGCTCCACCTGGCAGCCAATTCCACACGACGATTCAACGGAAAGGTATTTCAAAGAAGTCAAGTGTCAAGCTTGGGGGATTTGTGTACTTGAGCATCCTCTCGTTCGTGGGATCTAGTATACTCCAGTATGCGCATATGGATCTCTTGTTCTTCAAGGAGTTCATACTCAGTGGGAACCTGTTTCTTTTTTCATTCTATACTGCCCCAATCCTCCATCTCCCTCACCTCCTCATTAATTTTTCTCATGCTGGAGGCTTCTGAAGGGATTGAATCCATGCTCCATTGCATGCGGATGCTAGCAGTGCTTGCCGCATCATCACTTGAGCGTAATTCCCTCTCTAAGCATGAACAAACTTTGTTCTTATCCACAAGGGGAATTTGCAAACTTTGTTCTTATCCACAAGGGGAATTTGGGATGGACAGAGCCCAATTCATTGTCTCTGCCAGCTGAAGAAGAATTCGATAATGCGATGTTTTTCATGGGAAAGGAATTTAAAGAGAATTTGTAGCCAGAGTTCAGATAAAAGCACCAGAAGATGTGGTGAAGAAGGACACTATAGCATTGTCAATGGCGTGTCCAAAGGCTGCAATAGAGGACGCTACAGATGCGAAATTTTATGTGGAAATAGCGAATGGCTCTGTACCGTTCTTGGCTGCTTCATTTTCAGTTTAGATAGAGGAGGAGCAAAAAAAGGCAGCATTAATAAAGGAAATTATAGAGGCCAACACTACAAGTGAGACATAAAAGTCGACAACACCAATGATAAAATAGACAAAGGTTCCAACAACAACCATAGGAAGGTTCCAACAACAAGACTGTTTGCTAAAATGGCTCAACGACTAAGTCATGAGAGGTTAGAGGACGAGTTGGTGGAAGACAACTTCTCCGCCACACAACAATTGGCTCTGAAGTTGGACTCCCATAACTCCAAATTAAAATTCACTCTGAAGACATTGGCATAGCACCACACCCTGATCAACCAGCTTCAGGATGAGGTCGATTATCTCAAACGGTAAGGGGAAAGAATGGAAGAAATGCATGAATCCAAAACACACAATTCTACAGACAAAATCCAAAATGAGGAGACTGGGAGCAGGGAAGACCTAGTACTGCCCGAACTAAATGTAGCCCTGGAACCACCACCATAAGAAGAATGAGGTCCCGAGGAATATCGTCTGCAAGCAGATCAGTAAGGCTTTCCCAATTTTGTAAAAATGGTGAAATTTAATCTTATCGGGATATAGTTTTGTTTAGATAAGTCTGATAAAGATAGATTACAATAGTAGAATCTATTGAAAACTAGTTGTAGTAATATTTTGATGAAAATATGTAGCTAGTCTCTAATACCAGCACCCTCTTTTGTACTTTGTGACCCGGTTCACGCCCTTTATATATATATATATATATAATTTTAGTTTTTGTAAAAAACAAAAATAACATCAAGGGACAGGAAGAATCAAACTTGTTCTTTGAATAGGTTTGGGTGCACTTTGGGATACCAAGGAGCATCATCTTAGCTAGGGTTATCAGGTTTCTTAGTGCATTTTGGAATACATTATGGGAGAATATGGACACTAAGTTAAAGAGGTCTACAAAATTCCATCCATAGACATATGGGAAGACAGAAGTAGTCAACAAGACTTTGGTTCATCTTTTGAAGGGTTACAATCAGAAGCATCATGAGGCCTAGGATGAAAATATAATATATATAGAACACTCTTATGATAGAGTAGTCCACACATCTACTTGTAAGTCACCTTTTGAAACTTGCTTTGGATATTTTCCATTTTCACCCTTAGATACAGTATATGGACAACAAGGAGGAGTGGGGGAGGACCTCCTAAGAGATGCATTAAAGGTAGAAAAAATTGTTGAGAAGATCATGCAGATCCATTTGCAAGTACATGAGACACTGAGGAGGTCACAAAAAAATTTCAAGGCTATAAATGACCAACATAGAACAAATAAAACATTTAGAGTGGGAGAGGGAGTATGGTTATAGCTGCATAAGGAAATACTACATGGTCCTAGTAAGAATATCAAGGATTTGCGGTATGGTCCTTTTGATGTATTGGAAAAGGTGGGAGATAATTCCTACATAATAAGTCTACCCCCATACATGTGCATTTAATCAGTAGTAAATGTGGAGAATATCAAGCTCTATGATCCTTCCATGTTAGATCAGGAGGAGGAGCAGATCCTACCTTCCAAGAATATCAAGCTCTATGAGCCTTCCATGTTGGATCAAGAGGAGGAGAATATCCTACCTTCCATAGAGGACTTAGCAGTAGATACTCAAGCAGAGTTCATAAGGGACACAATTTTGTAGAAGTGGTCCAAAAATACAAGACATGGACAACATTAGCTTTGATAGAATGAGTTGAAAAGATAATTTCCAGGAAAATAAAAGTGGTACTCTAGGGAGAAGGTAGACGAAAAATTTCCTCACCTCATTTAGTAAATATTTTGGGGACCAAAAGCTTCTCGAAATTGGGAAGTATGATCGGGATTGGAGAATTATATTATTTTTCATCTATCTCAATGCTTTCATTGTGGAAAACATTTAGAGGAATCGCCTTTTAGGGTCATTTTAGTGGTAGGTCCTAGTTTAAATTAGGGTTCAGAACCTTCTGGAGCCATTTTTAGGCATTAAATGACATATTTTGGGGTTTTGTTGTCTAAAAATTGTTCACACACCCTTGAAGGTGTTATACACTACACAACCTTTCCAACGATGTGGAGCGTGCATCAATCAAAGTTTGTATGCAAAAATTATACCTCATGCAAGTTGACTTTTCATGTTCACCACCATGGTATGATAGGATGCCACGTCAACCCCCATTATTCATGCATATGGGGCTAGCCACATGAATAATTTCAATAATATTATAGAATGTTCAAAAACCTAACATAATTGAGGGTTGAGGAAGTAAAAAACCTACCCCTAGAAGGCTATCAGGACATGTTAAATATCGGGCCACTAGGAGGATATGGGGTCCTTTCTATATTATTGTATTTTGTTTCCATAATAGAGTAGAACAAGTAGGAGTGGGAAATTAGAGAGCATAAAAAGGAGGGTTAATGTTATGTAGAAGTCGGACATGCCATAGGTCTTAGGTAACTCCATAGAGTGCCTTCTCCTTAATAATTGTGTTATTTCCATACCAGAGAAAAGAGAGCAGAGCAACCTCACCATCTAGCTAGGTTTTCTCCCATAAGGGTTTCCCAAAGAAAACATCTATATTATTTTGTGTATGTTGTGTGATTGTATTTTACTATTCTCTACTTTCCAAATTTTATCTATTTCATGCATAAACATAAAATCAATATCTAAATATTCTGGAATCTAAAGGAATTTAACCTTCATAGTGTAGATTTCAATTTTATTTATCAGGTGATTTGTGACTAACTGTTCCATTGGAATATCAAAGGTAGTTTACAGATCACCAAGTCTTTTGGTTGATGTGATAACATCATCTCTCACCTTGGGATGCACATCTAGTTTGGGTTGTGATGCAAGTTACCAAGTTATTGTCATATCGTCTTCATTCTCCCTCACTTCAGTACTAACATGCAGAGTTAGGGTGGGCTACAATTCCTCAGGTTGGCGTGATAGCCTCCTCCATCCTCCCTTACTCTAATACTATTGTTATCACTGAAAAATTGTATACAACATTGCACACAATGGTTGAAGAAAGACATCAATTACAACAACAATTAGTCCACCTACAACACCAAAATCCATCAAAAAGGCAAAACAATATATACTTGGTTAAAAATTCAAAGTGTGCAAATTCACGAAAGGAAGCACACACACAATGTGCATAATGCATAGGCTAACACAACCCTCGACGCGCAATATGCACGATTGTCTACGAGAAGATTTTTGCACTTCTCATGAAAGACGCATTTATGAATTTGTTCGGCCTCTCAACCACTTCTAGTCCAACCCCCAACACAATTTGACACTCAGATCTGAGAAAAATCTAACTTGGAGGTTGGTCAAGGGATAGGAAGTTCCCTAAAAGGCCCCTTGTTCATACTATGAACCAATTATATCTTTCCATGAATGGACACTATAAATATGTTCCATGGGTGTGATAGAAAAATAAGAACTTCAAGGTATTGTTATGCTGCAATAATTCTTCTTTGAGAATCCTCTTTTCTCTTTGAATCATTCAAGCACTATAGAAAGGTCCATTCCACTCACCTCTTGAGAGTATTGGCATTGTATTTATTTACCATTTTCATTTTCCATTGCATGAAGAGAAGAGATCTCTATTAGGGAACTCAAGAGACCTCCCAAGGAGGAACAGGGGGTTCATAAGTCCCTGTATTTCTCTGCGATGTTTAGCCTATCAAGGTATTGATCCATTGGTATCTATATATTGGTCATTTTCTACTTTACATGATTCTAGTTCTTGCAAGCTACTCTAACATTTATTTTTTAGTTGTTTTTAGTTTCAATTGTTTATTTCATGTGTATATGGTTATCTAATCAACTCACAAACCTATGTCTTGTTTATCTGACTTAACTAAGCATGCAAGTGTTGTGTTTTTGCTCCCCATGTGAAAAAACGAACACAACACATTGGCAACCATACTGGGGATCAATATCAAATTCATCCCTATTTAAGTCTTGAGAGAACTTCTTTCTTATGGTTTTGATATGTAGGTACCAAAACTGGCCTAGTACAACCTTCTAAAGTCAAAATTCAGAGCGAGGGAAAGATAATTTCACTTGGAAATTTATTTCCTAACGCGTGACAGGAAGTGTGTAGCTTTCAAGGCACATAGATGCACACTCTGTGCACTGTTCACATAACAACCTTCATAAATCTGTGCACTATGTGCCCTCTGCGCGCTTGTCAGAAGTACAACCCATGCATAAGTTCAATTTTTTCAAATTGTAAGTTTTTTTTATGAATGGTTTGAGGGCCCATTCCCTTCATATTTTAATTTCCTTCACTTTGTAAAGAAATCACACTTCACTTAGAGTCCTTTCTCACAAGGAAGGTTAGCTAACATAAGCACTTAGGGGTAGAAAGAATCACTATTCTTCTCTTTTTCTTTGTTGCCACATGGATTCTCATTTGGCATTTAAAATTTTGATTTGAAGTTATTGCTTTTTCAAAAACATGATCAATTAATTTGGGACTAGAAATCAATTTTAACCCTCAAGTATGCTCTTCCCCCTTACCCTAGTGTGATCTCAGGAATTAGAAAAGGCGGTTGAATGGAAATTTCATCTCCCTTAAAAAAACATTAGGAGAGGAAAAAAACCCCCTAGGGTACCTCTTAGTTTTGGAAATCATCTTAAAGCTTTGTAAGGGCCCATACATGCCCACATGTTTGAAATCTTAGGATAGTTTCTAAAATCTTTGTTAGTTTAGACAACATTCTAGGAAAGTTTAAAAGATCAAGTAACAGACCCATACATGCCCACATGTTTTCAATTCTAGGATAGTTTTCCAAAGATTTCTTAGTATAGAAAACATTCAAGGGAGTTTAAAGGATCAAGTAAGGACCCATATGTCCACACTGCTAGTTCTTTAGGGCTTTAAATATTCTGCAAGGTTGTACCAAATAAACATAGTAAGCTAGGTAAGAAGATTTGTAAGGACCACAAGAAGTCCACATGTTGCAATATCACACTTAACTTATTAAAATATTTTCACACTTTTTCACTTTATTGCACACAAAGCCACTCATCACACACATAATTTCTATTAGAATAGTGGAGGTTGAAGTAGGATTTCTTCAAAGGAATTGTGAAAGATATGACTACTTCTTTGGAAATTATCCACACCGATTTAATTTGAACGAGGTTGGTCCATGACCCCAATCTCTCATCCCACCACATCTAAAAATTTTCTAAGAATGCACTAAATTTTCCTCCACAAGAGGTGCCAACAAATGTTTTTTAGTCTAGGTAGGATCTCATGGGTAGGCATCCAAATAACCCCCCGTTATCAGGTTCTCACATTTTGAAACAATAGAAGTTGAGAATATGGATTTTTCAAATCCTCCAAGTCAAGTGTTCCTATACCATAAGGAAGAGAGATACCCGTGAAGGGTCAAAGGATGAGGTTCGGTTGTTATGTGCATCCCTCCTTGAGTCACCCAACTCTTGTGATGGCATCCAACCCGTGACCCATTTCTTAGGATGAAAATCTAAATGTCGCACTTTGACTAAGGTACTTAGTGGCCAAACATAGGATATACACCCAGGTGGCAGTTGTGGGTTGCAATCGCACCTTGATCATATTTTGTGTGCCTATTGGGAAATATTGCCAACTCTTTCGGGATATGCACCCTCTACTAGTCATTATAACTTATTACTTCAACCTTCACTAGTTCCTCTTCTGGTGGCTTCAGACCCCACTGTTGAGTGCTATTGGAAGGCCCAATGATAAATTGAGAGGAAGGATGATAGGTTTTTTAGGACACAAGGATTTTTTTTATTGTTCCCCCACGTAGAAAAAATCCACCTATCGACATGATTGTTTATTTAAAATTGATTTATGTATGATGTTCATTTGATTACATGAAATTGTGATTTATACTATTTTGTGAAGGTCAACATATCTTGTTCATGTATTTCTCTCTTATCACCAATTTCACACATTCACTTTCTTAGTCGGAACCATAGGGGAACCAAAGAATCCTCGTCGTTCTAGATGCTTGCAGAATATCCCTCCTATTCTAGGAGGAGTCCCTAATCTTGAAAATTCACCGACTCAACCATCTCACACCCCAGTGAGTGATACTATTTTGGGATCCTCTTTACTTGGTTCCACTTTTCTTGGGTCAAATACCCAAGGACATCCATCTGTTAGTTCTCCTTCACAAGGAGGCAGGGGTCAAACTTCTTCTCAAGGGAGACGTACAAATCCATCTCAAGGGATAGTTCCATTACCTACACACACAATGGTTGGAACTAATCCTCCACCAAATCTCCCTATGCCATACTTGGTATCCCTAAACATTCATGATTTAACCAAACTCACGAATGATCCCATTTTGCATGACGCCACTTGGCCCAATATGCCTACAAAACTACCTTCAGATATTCCAAAGTTTGAAGGAAAACCAACGGAAGATCCCGCCAACCATGTTATGACCTTCCACTTATGGTTCTCTTCAAACAACATCATGGATGATTCCATCCTCTTGAGATTATTTGAAATAACTCTCATCGGTTCAACAAAAAAATGGTATGTGGATGAAAAATCAAGGTCCCATGTGACTTTTGAATAATTGGCCAAGGCCTTTTTGTGTTTTTTCCAATTACCAGTTCATCATGATACTAGCTTAGAACTCCTCTCTGAGTTCAAACAAACCACTCCTATCCATATAGTCAACCACATCCATGAATGGCATCGGCGACATAGTTTGTGTAAAGAATAAACCACCAAAGAACAATGCCTCGATTGGTTTCTTAAATCGCTCGTCTTTATTATTTCCAAGGATGTAGCATCCACTTTTCCTCAATAAGAAGAGGAAGCCATCAACAAGGCCCATCAATTTGACCTCATCTATGCTCAATCAAGTTACTTGTACACGGTATTTTCTGATGCACCTAGACCAATACCATTTGGTCTGGACAAGCCTGGGATGTCGCACGTTGCGGATGGGTTGATTGGTTCTATGACACATCTCAACCCTTACAACCACCCATCACCCACTTATGGTACAAATCAATATCTAGAACCATATGGAGGGATGTATTATTACCATCCTCCCACTCACCAACAATCATATCCTCTTGCTACCCCTCCACCGTTGGGCGGACCCCCACCGGTACCCATGATGCATTTGGTTTCTCAACCAAGTACGAGTTCACCCTCAACCCCCGCATATAACCCCAACAATAGTGAAAATACTTCAACTTCCTATACTCCATATGGATCGTCTCCCCAAAACAATCCATATTTTCCATTCCCTGGTCCTCCCCAGTCGGTTGCTCCTCCACCAGGACAACCACATGCCGACGTTAATTTTTTTCAACCCTCTCCCATTCAATAGGTCCAAAATTTTGAATAGTTGAACACGGAAAATCCATCTCATCATCTGAATAATGCCAAGAATAAAGGAAAAAATCGAAACGATAACAACCTAGGACTAGAAGGAAACAACCCCCAACAAAACTGTCCTGTCGGGGGCCACCTGAATCAAAGCAACCAAAATCCCCAAGGGGGAAAAAATAACAATCAACCACAACAAGGGAAGAAAAATAACCTCAGAACTAACTTCTCTTGCGCTCTATGTGGTGAGTATGTAAATTATACTCACCATTTACCCCAAATAGTTTATTTCAAACAAATGAAAGAATCCATGAACACTCAATTCCCCCTGGCATCGCCTGCCCCTCAACAGGCCCCACAACATTATTTGCAACCACCACCTCCAACAGTTTTGAAAAACCCTATTCCACACCAAGGTGTGGTGAATACCCAACAAGAGATAAACTTGACCCCACCACAAATGAGGCAATATCCAAACCCAAACCCCATTCAACCCGTAAATTTGGTCGATCGCAATATCCTCCACACCCGCCAGGAAGAGATTCTTCTGAAAAAATGTGGTTACCAATACAGATTCCCTTCCGACTCTATCCCAACCATATTAGGAAAAACACCTGATGCATCCAGACAACCATTGATGATTCCATGCCCTAACAATGAACCAAATCCTCGTATACCCCGTGTACCTCTACGACGAAATGTACATAACCCTCAGGCTAGGGAAACACATAACTACAATCTCGTCGATGACTTAGCACAGTCTTCTGCAACCATGTCTGTGTTGGAGCTCCTTTAAACCTATCCATCATAGTGAAAATATTTTATTTATGCCTTGGGAGTAGTCGACCCCACTGATACTCAACTCATCACCTTTTATTTGGATAACGAAGAACCACGCCTCCCCACCCTGGTATATTTTCAGATACCAGTTAAGATACAAAACATCACAGTTCATTGGTGCATCATCGGTGAAGGTGCATCCACATGCATCATGTCCAAAGTTGTCTGGTGGAAACTTGGCTCAATTGATCTAGTACCATCTATCATCACCCTGAGAGCCTATGACGCTCGACCATCATCCCCTGAAGGGCTCTTCCAAAATGTCCCCATATAACTTGGGGGAAAAACCATCCTGATTGAAATTAAGGTTATCAATGCCCCACTTGATTATAATATATTTTTTGGGTGTAGATACATGTATGTTATGAAGGTTGTAGCCTTTTCTGTGTTTCATAAGATGATGTTTCCCCATAACGGGAAAATCGTCACCATCGACCAACTTACACATTATGAGCCTAATCATTCTGCCAACATTGATAACATCCTCCCCCTCGTCCGCACTAGCTTGGATGAATTTTTAGTCATTGACATGGGTCCTGGAATATTCAAGGACCCATCATTGTTAGGGAGTTATCACGGAACACCACCTCTCCTCAATCCTCCTATTTCAACTCAGGTTTCTGTAGTGTCTTCTAATGGAACATATATCAGAGACACTACTCCTCTCATTGAGGGCCCTCCCCACATATAAGTACCACCAGTTAGAAAAACACTACCTCTTGACTTCCCTGAGAACACCACCGCACTACTTGTCCCATATTTTTCCCCCTTTAGGGAAAAATACCTGTATGGGAGACAATCCCCCAATCCATTACCCAAATCCCCTTTTTCTACCCCCCACAGGGAGTCCAAGAATTCTAGGTAGCTTCTACTCTCAACCTTCTTAACATGGTTCTCACCATATGTTATCGAGCTAATTGTTAAGTGAGGACACAAATCAATCCCCCTAGCTTCACCACAAAACTAGTTCAAAACGAGACAATACACTACTCTTTCCTTAGATTTCAATTATCAAATGAGAAATCGATCTAGAACATACCTTTTAAATATTGAAGATCCGACTTCTCCAATGCAATCCAAGCTCCGTCACGAGGCTTATGGAGAAATATCTGCAAAGGAATACAAGCAATGAAGACAAGAATAACATAGTCTATTTGATATGAAACTATGTACGTGATTAAGGAATCATACAATTGTTAGGACCACACAATGTACCTTTTTGCCCATACTTTTTTCCACCATTACACTCTTGTTCACTCACATTTAAACTCATATTATCACTTTATCCTATCTTTCCAAAGGTATACAACGTCTCTTCTCCTTACTATACGTTTAATCTGTTTTGAATATAATTTTACATCACTCTCGTACTTAACCATTGATTAGAAATGTATAAGTGATGAAATAGTTCAAACTGCAGATTAGCATTTGAGGCTTGTTGCTGAAACAACAACACACAGATGCTATTACACAGTCCATGGTTGATGATACTGAAACAACAACTCAGAAGATGTTACACAGTCCATGGTCGACGATGTTGAAACACAGATGTTGTTACACAGTCCAGGGTTGACGAGGATGAAACACAGAAGAAGTCGTTACACAGTCCATGGTTAATGATGCTGAAACACAGAGGAAGTTGTTACACAGTTGGTGGTCGACAATGCCGAAACACAGAAGCTGCTACACAGTCAATGGTCAACGATGCTGCACAGATTGACTACACAGTCAGAATGCAAATCCCGTGGCTGAAACAACCCGCGATTTGCGATGCCGAAGCAACATACAACATCAGTAATAAGAACGAGTTGTTACTCCAGCCGTAACAACAACACCTCACTCAACACTCATAATAACATTCTGTTGCGGGAGACTAGGATATCCTATTCCGGTTTAGAAAGTCGATCTGACTAAGAATAGGAATTAGATATACACCTGTAATTTATTGATCAATTGTATCGAAGGGATTCTCCTCTTTAAATAACAGAAATCACCATTCGAGAGGATATCCAGTTTTTGGTACTAAGAAGGTCTTACAGAGAAAGACGTACTTCATTTTCAGATTGTAATATGATACCTTGATAGATGAATAAACGACTGTTTTGAGCATCCTTCTCTAGCCTCTTCGTTTCAGGGGAACCTTGTGAGAAGGGAGGGCTCATCTTCTTCACAAGATTCAGCCGTTAGTTTTATAGTGTGTTAGTGTGATTTCTGTTTATGCCTTGATTAATTTTTGTCTTGCTGGAACACTAATTTAATGAATTCTGCTTTGTTGAAACACTATTGAACCCTGTCTTGTTAAGAACTCTGCTTTATTGAATGTTACATTGTTTTCATGTGGTTCGATCTTGGGTAACTGTTAATCATTTTAGTTAGCAATCATGTTTGATGAATTTATGAAATCTTGCTAATCAGAGACTGGTGCTGAAGGTTCCTGCTTTGGGAAGGAATTCGGGTCCTGTTCTCTGTTAGAAATAGCTAGCCTTCAATTATTTTCATGAGTGTGTTAATCAAAGACTGGTGCTGAAGGTTCCTGCTTTGGGAAGGAATTAGGGTCTTGTTCTTTGTTAGAAATAGTTAGCCTTCAATTATTTTCATGAGTGTGCTAATCAGAGACTGGTGTTGAAGGTTCCTGTTTTGGGAAGGAATTAGGGTCCTGTTCTCTGTTAGAAATAGTTAGCCTTCAATGCATTAATGAGTTCATGAAAGTGTGAAACAAGGTGCTGAAGTTTCCTTCTTTGGGAATAGGGTCCCGTTCTCTGGTTATAGAATAGTTGGTCTTTTCTGTTGCAGTATCTTGTTGTTATTTTAATTTAATCCAGGATTCTTCAATTAATCATTTCTTTAAACTTTGAGCTCTGCAATAGGTAGATTTTTTTTCTGTAATTCAAGTTAGAACTTCAGTTCATTCAAGGCAAGTGTGATTAATATAGTTTCCTTTACTACAACTCTAGGTTGCTTTTGAAATTGAGCATATATAGTGCGTGGTTACCTTTGAAATAAACAGACTTCCCTGGG
>SNQJ01S0007854.1:204470-249809 GCA_010110895.2 Picea sitchensis | reverse complement strand
AAACATACACTGTGGATCCATGCCAATATGACTCAAATCTGAACATAGCCACCAAAAATACATTGTGGATCTATGTGTTAAAGACTCAAATTTGAACATAGCCACGAGACATACACTGTGGATCTATGCAACCGTACAATATGAATATACTCCAACGCAACCTGAATCTGTCAAAAAAGATTCATGGTCTTCATCTCCACCACTCAATAGTACGAATCTAACCATGTGAATACATGTGATGAAGTCAAACATGGTAGAAACCACTTGATTACCGGTCATTAATGAATATCATTAACAAGTGCGAGGGAAATCACCATTAATGTCAATGACTCCCAAGGTACTCTAGTACAATCCAACGAATGTGAATTAATGAGATGAAGTCAAACACTCGGAGGAATCTTTCGATCAAGGGTCAATAATGAAAACCCACTGTCGAAAGCGAGGAAACCTGCCATTGAGGCATGCAAGTTCGAAGTACCAATTAATTTCTAAGTCTAATTCTTGGATAATGAATTGAAGTTGATAGGAAAATACTCATCACAGGAAGGCCTTAATGTATCCCCCATCAATGACACGAAACAGGTAAAAATATATGAGGTAGATCATAGTAACAAGTGATATAGGACTGACTCGGGGATGGTCGACGCAATAGAAGGCTTAAGGACTACATAAATGGCCGACGCAATTGAAGGCTTTTCGGGTTGAACTTCTCTATAAACATATTGATGACACAACAATTGTCTTGGAAACACTGACTCAACAACAAGGATAACATACCAAAATGTAATCTTATAAAGGAGTTTGATCAAGAGACAAGTGGATTTTCCAACCTAGACACAAAGCGAGTGAAAGGGTGTCATCTTCAAAAGTGACTCTTCCAAAGAATACAAGTTTAGATACATTTCTTTCCCAATTTTCCCCCACGATTTCTGGCGAGTAACTCTTTATTTTTACACAAGATTGAGGAGGATAACATATGCTTGTAATGTAACTATACTTGAGAATCCAGGTTCAATCCCAAGACCTCTGTTTAATTTTTTAACGAGCTTGACACAGAAACAGGAACTATGCTCGTGAGATCTGTTTAATTTTTTAACGAGCTTGACACGGAAACATGAACTATGTTTCATTTTTTAACGAGGGTTCTATAGAGACGCGAAAATATCCTCACAACTAGATTAATTATTTAACGAGCTTGAAATCATAAAACCATGATCAAGGCTGGTTTCATTTTTTAATGAGCTTGAAATCAAAAAACCATGCTCATAAGACTCTTCTTGATCATGGCTTGCAAGAGGGCAACACTCTGGAAGGACACCATGTCAAGGGACAAAACTCAGTCATGGTCTCCAAGAGATCTTCACTTGACAGAAGAAACACACTCTGGAAGGAACACATGTCGAGGGTCGTGATAGGGGTAAGGAGGTTAGGCTCCAATAACCCCACTGAGGATATCACCATGAAAACTATCAGATCTAAGTCATCTTCATCGTAGTGGAAGGCATGGGAGACAATGCCACATAATTGACCTGTGGCAAGGGTGATACTGACTGCATATATGAACCATTCAGGGAGTTCATTGAGTGCATGGTCAAGTCAGGGACAACAAATGAAAGTTGATCAATAGTCACAATTGTTCCATCATGATGGAAATATATCACACGAAAAAGAGTGGACACAATAGCTTTCATGGCATATACATAATCTCTCCCAAGGAGTAAATTGAAATCCAAGGGGTCTTGGACTACCATGACATAAATAAAGATAGTTTTCCCTGCCAAAGTGACAGGAAACTGAGGAAGGATCCCTAAAGGTTGATTGGTTCTTCTGTTAATATGTAACTGGCACAAGTTGAGGATATCATAAAGCTTGCCAAGCAATAGAGGAAAAAATAATAACGCACGCACCCTCATCTATCAGTGTCTGAGGAACGTCCCGACCACAAAATTGTACTGTAATCTTGGAAGGAATGTCAGAGGGAAGACGAGGCCCAGTTAGAAAAAACCAATCAAAAATGATGGACTCATTACTTGGAGGGGGATCTACGGGAGAAGGAGGAATTCCCCCTAGCAGGGTAGATTCTGTATCAACGATAAAAACGTGGGAAGCATCGGGTTTACTCTCTAGAAGGATATTAGGATCAACTGATAATGACTTCAAATCAACCACTTGGGTTTCATTCTCCAAGGGGAGAATGGGGTCAATGACTGGAAATTGATCGACCGTTTGAGTTTCACTCTCTAACAGGAGAGTGGGATCAACCAAGGATGGGACCAGAGAGACCAATTTTTCAACATGATCAACTAAGGAAGTGACCATATTGACTACATTATCAACCAGACTAACCGATGAAGGTACCAGATAGATCATTCCATCAACTACAGGAGGGTCGAGAGTAATCCTGCGATAAGTAGCTGGAAGTTGAGGTTTTTAATTAGTCATTTATTCCATTAATTTCGAGGCTTCGTCCATATGAGGGAAAATGTGAGTTTGATGACTCCCTCTAAATAACATACACGAGAAATTGACTCTACTTTTCTTCTTCCCAATGATATCTTGACTAGTTGACGGGAGGTCATCAACATGTTGTTCAGAGGCCGACGACATGGGTTGGGGAGGGCGTGTAGACCATGATTCTATAACCTTGGATAGACCACGGAAATCCTTAAGAAGATGGATACCCTACAAATTCTGCAAGGGTACTTGGGATTACGGGTTTCTTGCGTGATCTTGGAATCATCAACACTCCCAACACGATCAACAATAACTGGTTTCTTTCCAACATGTCCGACAAAATTTGGAAGTTTGGACCCTTTCTTGTTTTTCTTCTTCTTATTCTTCCTTTTCTTCTTCTTCTTATCTGTCGGGTGACTAGCTTTAGAGCTCTCACTCGATGAAGAATATGAAAAGGAAGAAGACCTTGCAAGTGAAGAAGGCGAAGAAGATCTTACTGGTGAAGAAGGAAAAGGATCAACATGAGTTTGATGATCTTGGGGGGAAGTTCTTACAACTGAAGCACTAACTGCATTCAGGATTACCTGAGTGGAAAACACCCATACCGGTAATCCAATTGTTAGACCTAGAAGGCTCAAAGTAGCGATATGAGGAGGACCAATGTTTCTGTAAGAAGGAAAAACAAAAGTTTCCCGTAGAGCAGGGGTTCCTTCATTGTTCGTTTCAGGAACTGACGCCATTAAATAAAAATCCAACCTCGAGTCCTGTAAGGGAAAACAAACAACACACTCTAAAAATCTAGTAAGGAAGCAAGAAAACAAAAACCATTTGATGATGGGCACACTAGTTGGTGATGAAATCCAACGCCGTGAGAACAATGTAAGAAGGGGTTGAGATAGAGCGGGTGGAAAATTTACGTTGATGACCTACTTAACGGACTTACACATTGGTGCAAGCTCCCACACATAAACGTGGGTATACCCTCTAAGGAGCCCGAGTGATTTTGGCCAACGTCGATTCTAGGTACCGTGAAGACTTGTCGCTCCACAATCACCTCGTGTAAATACCCTAAAGAGATAGGCCACTAAGGTTACCAATTACTCCAATGATGTCTGGGGAAACGATCGATAGTACGATCCATGCGCAAAGGCAAGGTATCTAGCTCAGAATCAACTCGAAAGGCTTCCACTCCTAATCATGGGTATACCTTCAAGTGACCCCAATAATACGCCCAATCTCTACACTAAGACCAACAAAGTAGGGTGAGTAACTTTGTTGGTCCCAATGTGACCTCGTGATTGACCCTTGTGTTAGAAGGGCTTCCCAGGACAAAATGTAGCAATTGGATTTGGACCCTCCCTAACTCAAGATTCTATGTTTGCTTGCAGCTTTGGAAAGTTATTTTTCACACCTATTCCAAAGCCCTACAACTAATCTAATGTAGGTTTGCTACCAGAAAACATAAAAATGTCTAATCAATTTTTATAAGCGCTTTATTTTAACGTTGTTGTTTACTCAAGAGGAAAATGGCATGGACTAAATGATGTTTTGAACAACTCTAAACAATGCAAGGAAATGAGAATGCAAATATTTCACTTCGATGAAAGCTATATTACGAGAAGGAGAAATTGTTTATTGTTCCCAGATGCACAAATGTCCCAAAATTTTATTAAACTCATTAATATCAAGATTCTCAAGAAATGAGCAAAAGAGACTGTACACCATGAGGCGGAATGTTTTTTAGAATTCAAGACCAAAAAAGCCAAAAATCATGCAATTTCGCTACTTCAAATGCAAAGATGCCCCCAATCTAATATAAAGAAAGATTTTTTTTTTGTTTTGTTTCAAAGATAGATAAAAGCAATAGAAAATCACCTCAAAACAAACACAACCCAAACAAAGTTCCTCTTTTAGCACGAGTTATTCAGAAAAAATAAGTGTTCTTTTCACTAAAAAATTCTAAAGAAAAACAAAGCTTTGTAACCGAAAGACACTCAAATAAAGAGATAAAATATTTCAAAATAAGACAAGCTAAAACAAAGCAAATATGGCTAAAATTAGATTGAAAACTGTCAAGCAGATTGTAAACAGACCCAACAAATCGCCTCAAACAATTATCACAGATTTGGGTAAGGAAAAACCATCAAAAGATAAAAATTTCCCAAATCGTCACAGGCTATAAGACCAACACAGAGCAACGATCTCGGGTCGCCACAGTCTAGAGAACAAAAACAGTCTGGCTTCATCGCACTGTGTCAAAAAGGAAGGATGCATCGATCCTGGATTGTCTCACTGTCCCTTAAAGCAACGTGCGGCGATTAAAGTAAAAATGAAAAAAAAAGAAAAAAGTAAGAAGGTTTTCCCAGTGAAGTTTAACAGTCAGAGAGTCGAGATGGATCTCCCAGTGACTCAGAAAACACAACCCAAGCAATCAAAGAAAGAATGAAAGACAAACTAGGAAAACAATCTGTTCCCTAGTATGGTCGCCAATTTTGTTATCGAGCTAATTGTTAAGTGCAGACACAAATCAATCCCCCTAGCTTCACCACAAAACTAGAACAAAATGAGACATTACACTACTCGTTCCTTATATTTCAATTACCAAATGAGAAATGGATCTAGAACATACCTTTTAAATATCAAAGATCTGACTTCGCCAATGCAATCCAAGCTCCGTCACGAGGCTCATGGAGAAATATCTGCAAAAGAATACAATCCAATGAAGACAAGAATAATAGATTCTATTTGATATGAAACTATGTATGTGATCAAGGAATCATACAATATGAACAAATAACATTCATATAGGAAAGAAAAGTATATATGTATTAAATAACGTGGAAGAAAGATACAACTAGATGCCTTGATGTTGTCAGGTTCCTTCCAACAGTTCCTTGCTTCCCACACACTTCTACTCCATGGATTCTGAGATCATAGACCTTAAATTCACTCACAATCTATCTTGACAAAGAAAAACTCAAAGCCATCATACAAGCTATAAAAACACCAAGCTACAAGAAAACTCAAACCCTCATAAAGCTAACTTTCTCCATGAGAGATCCTCTCCTTTTATAAGCTGAAGAGGATAAGGTGATGAGGTTAGGATGATCCCACTAAATCATGAAAGCGAGTAAGATCCAAACCATTCGGAGGCCACCTCACCACAAAAGCTTCTCCTTCTAGAAGCATCAAGAAGATGCTCGTGTTTGCCACGTATGTATATCTTCGCACCCTATCCATAGGGTAGTCTGCGAAGACGTCACAGACCAGTTTGAAGGCAGAGGGAGGTGATCAGGCATGTCCGCACCTTGTGTATAGTGCAGCCTGCAACGATCTTCCTTAATAGGGTTTTTACAAAGGAAAATACAACTTCTTCTCTCAGGAAAAGTTCTTCTCCCTTTTTTCTTTAGGAATTCAAGCCACTGACCCCTTTGAAGGAAAAAAATAGTTTTTCATCATTAACAGTCATAGGGATGATGAAAATAATGTGTAACACCATATTTGTATGGTATCTCCATCCTCCCGCTATGGTTCCTTAACCATCTCTCCCTCCTTCGAAACAGGGATTATCGATGTACATCCCAGTGCAGGCTCCTGTCACACCACCCTCACCCCCAACTCGAGGCGACACCACTACCATTGAGGGAAAATGAAGGAAGAATGAGCCCATAGCTCCACTCCCTCCCAAATCTCAATCTCCTTGTGCACTATGCGAAAGAGAAGGACACCCCACTAACAGATGCCCTACTCTTCCTGAGTAATGCATTCTTATCCATCTCCCCAAAGAAACCCCTTTTCTTGCCACTCCACCAAGTACGTCCACCACTACTACGAAGTCCTCAAACACACACAAGAAAGGGTTACGAACCAATTTGTCTTGTGCCATATGTTCAGAATATAGCCAT
This sequence comes from Picea sitchensis, assembly GCA_010110895.2. Lineage (NCBI taxonomy): Eukaryota > Viridiplantae > Streptophyta > Pinopsida > Pinales > Pinaceae > Picea > Picea sitchensis. Next base: position 243,450 of record SNQJ01S0007854.1, on the reverse strand, counting down.
TACACTCATCATTTCCCATCTCTACCTCAATTCCGCCAAACATTAGCCATAGTACGACACACATATTGGCTAGAGCCCTCTCTGTCACTCCCCACAGAGGCTCACATTATTGACATTTGTTATATTTTTTGATCAGTCTCCAATTGAACGAGGTACCATCCACAATATCATGAAATTTGGTTTATGTCCAGCAGGCCATCACACCTTGTACACGATATCCCTTATACGTCCTCACCACTTGAGGACAATAACACTTACCCTTTGATGGTTCCCCCTGCCATCTCTCAAGATCTTCTGTCTTCTCGCATTTTCCACTGCGGTGAAGATATATTGGAGGAACTAACTAACCCCGATTTCCCATGGAATGTGCTCCATCATCGCACACTTTTCCTCTCATAAGAGGCCTTTCACCCTCCTACCCAAGCTTCCCTGTGCACAGTCGAAACCAAAGATTTTATTCCTCCGGGGCAGATTGACTAGTTCAAAAACCCTATCCCTACCCCTGATGCTTTTGAAGAAGGAAAAACGACCAACATATCTCCCACAGTAAAAATTGACATTTCCATTAAACCATACATTTTAGAAGAGATCACCATTGTCGCTGCATGCTCCCTTGAAGAAATCATTGCTTAAAAATCTCTCTTCCAGAAATACCATGAAATTTTTCCCTGGTCATATACAAAGATGTCTAGCCTCATTCCTTATATAGTCAAACATCGAATCGACACCTGACCAGATATCGCCCCTGTTCTTCAAAATTAACACCCCCTACACCCATCCAAAGATGCGGTTGTCAAAGTCAAAATTGACAAGTTACGCGTTGTTGGGTTCATTTACCCCATTATATACACTTCTTGGGTCTCCAACCCCGTCCCCATTAACAAAGAACAAGGAACTATTCGTGCCTGCACAAACTTTCGCAATCTCAACCATGCTTGTCCCAAAGACAACTTCCCAACCCCTTTCATCGACCAAATCATCGATGATTGTGTCGTCCATGAAGCATTGTCCTTTATGGACGGTTTCTCCGGCTATAACCAAATTCAAATCCACCCTGCATATCAGTACAAAGCCGCTTTTACATCCCCTTGGGGTACCTTTGATTATCATGTCATTCCTTTTGGAGTAAAAAATGCAAGTGTTATGTTTCAATGGGCCATGACCTACATTTTTCATGATCTTTCTTGCATCAGCCTTGCCTATTTGGAGGACCTCACTGCTCGATCCAAAAAGCGAACCCAACATTTAGGCGACCTACGCATCGTTTTCCAATGATGTCGCCAGTATAGTATCCTCTTGAACCCCCTCAAGTGTGTCTTTTGCGTCATCGTCGAACGTCTCCTTGGGTTCATTTTCTCCCAACAATGCATCATTGTGGAACCCCTCAAGGTCCAAGCTATCACAACATGTCCACCACCTAGGAATTTACACCAACTACAGATCTTGCAAGGCAAAGCCAACTTTTTACGTCCCTTTGACCACTCGCGCACATGTTTTTCTCCACCTACTGTGACATGATATCCCATTTCAATGGGACAAACATGCTCAAACAAATTTTGATGATTTAAAATCCTTCCTATCAAATGCCCCTTTGATTAGTCCCCCAGACTATGATCGTGATTACATCCTCTACTTATCAGCCTCTACTATATCAGTAGTAGGAGTCCTCGTCCAATTAGGGGATGATGGACGTGAACATGTGATTTACTAAATTGGTAAAAATATTTCAAGGTTGCCCTTGAAGTATAATAATGATGAGAAAGTTGTATTAGAATTTTTCCTTATAGTCCAAAAACTGCGACATTGTATTCTTCTTTGAACTACCAAGGTCGCAGCAGATTCCAACCCCATGCAGTACTTTCTTAGTCGATGAAATATTAATGGAAAATTTGTCCAATGGATCGTTATCCTCTAGGAATATGATCTAGAGTTCTCTACTCCCAAAAGAAAGAAATATTTGGTCCTATCTGAACTCATTACATCTTTTCCCTTAGATACCAAAGCTTCCCCCATGAATGAGGATTTCCTCGATGAACACCTCTTCTTCATCCCCTTTGACGACCCCTGGTACAACGAACTACTTGTCTACCTTCGTAAACAAAGGTTTATTGTTTGGGTCTCACCTCTCTCGAGATGACCATCAACGAATTTTCCATTAGGCTCCTTGATACCTCTTCATTCGGGATATTGTTTACCGACATGTAGTCGATACAATCCTTCAACGATGTCTTACCATCGACAAAGACAACAGAGTCTTGAATGATTACCACAATGGAGCTTACAGTGATCACCTCTCAAGTATATCTACCGCCCAAAAAATCATTCGAGCATGGTACTTCTGGCCCACTTTGTTTCATGATTGCATCCATGTTGTCAAGCGATGTGACAAATTCCATATTTATGCAAACAAAGCATGAGCTCCACAAACTCTTCTACACCCAGTCATCATAGTCGACCCCTTCTGTATATGGGGCATATACTTCATGACTTTCCATCATCCATCTAGTAATGGACACAAGTACATTGTTGTGGCAATGGATTACTTTACCAAATGGGTCGAATCCATGCCCACATTTAACAACACCATTGACACAACAACATATTTTTTCTTCAACCACACCATTATCCAGTTCAGAGTCCCACAACAATTAGTTTCCAATCATCGTAAATTTTTTGAGAACGAGATCTTTGCATAACTCTCCTCAAAATTAGGCTTCACCCATGATTTTTCCTCCCCATGCTACCCTCAATCCAACTGACAGGTCGAGGCTATCAATAAATTCCTCAAAACCATGCTACAATGTACTGTAAACAAACATAAGACCAACTGGCATCATATGTTGTTTTCCGCCTTATGGGCTTATCACATAACAGTCAAAATTGCCACTGGTTTTACATCGTTCCACCTCGTCCATGGGATCGAAGCCACCCTCCCTATCGAGTGAGAAATACCCATGTTACGCACTGCCATAGAGATCTTACCTGACACTGCTCCAATGGAGAAGTGTCTGTTGACCTTAGAGTCACTTAATGAAGACCGCCGACCTTCATTAAAACATAACGAGGAAGCCAAAAAATGGTCCAAAGCCATCTTTGACTGCCATGTCAACCTTCGCTCATTAAACGAAGGTGATATCATGTTAGCCTATGATATCGCCTACAATACTCTGGACGATGGGAAATTTGAGTCATTATGGCATGACCCATTCATCATCCAAAACTACCTCACCAAAGGTGCCTACATATTTGCCTCTCGAGAAGGCTACCCTCTCAAAGAACTCGTCAACAGGTTGTACTTAAAGAAGTTTTATGCCTAAGCGTATCCCCCTATCTTGGGTTTCTCTTTGTACACATTTGTAGAGTTTTCAGTCTTCTTTGTTGCCACCACTCCTGGTGTCTAATCTATCTCCCCTGTTATTGACAGATGCATCATCCATCATCCTACCACATCGATTACGTTGACGGTCCCAGCCGCTGGACCCAGAATCTCGCTTCGGCCACTTGGGCCATCTATACCTTCTCACATATCCTACTCCACTCCAATGGCATATGTTTAGGCCCAACCACCAACAACCAAGACGAATATGATGTGTCATTGGTCTCCTCACCAAGGCCAGTCACCACCACATTCGTCACCTTAGAGTTCTATTAGATTCCCAACTTGTCTTCCTGCAGCTAAACAACATGTATCATGTTCATTATCTTTGCCTCTTTCACAAATAACTGCAATTTAGACTCCTATATCGCAACATTGATTCCATCACATTTACACATATTCCAAGAAACCTGAATCAAGTAGTAGATCACATGGAAAACCTAGTATTAGATTGCCATTTATCACATTAAACAACATCATATACACAACATTATACATTTTTCAACACATAGAATAGACATCTTACATCATAAAACATAAAACATAAAGACACACATGATCAATGTATCCATCATATATATATCATCAAAGTCATAAATGTTTACAAAATTAGATATATAAATGCATGTAGGCTCACGAGTCCCCTCATCCCTATGAGTACAAAAGGGGGTATCCACTACCCTATACAAAAAATCGGACTCCCAAACCCGTACATACAAAACTCAGCCCTCAAGGTGCCCCTAGAGCTCCCCCCCTAGGTCCTCTGTCAGCCAGAGGTGTCCCACCAAATGCCCCGCCCCAACTCCAAGAGGCAGTCAACCAGTCATCACTGCCCCTCCCACTCCTACTCTTCATATAATTGTATACCACTCTGCTGGTACCCCCACACACTAGTCCAGGACCTCCTCGTCCTGGATATGGGCCCATATGCCCTCAGGCACACCTTATAGGACCCGCTCGAACCATCGACACAGATCCTCTAGCATGGCCCCGACATCTCCCTATGGCTCTTTGACTGGTCCTGCACCGACGTCATCCCATTGGAGCCTCTACCCATCCCTCAGCTCTGCGGGCTCCTATCAAGCCATATCCCATTGAGTTGGCTCCTGGAGGACCTCTGCCTCTCTCCCTCGAGGTCCAACATCTGCAAAACAACACCATATATAATGCCAACATTTATATACATGTATGATAAATTCTATCTACCAAAATCACAAAAACAAGATACAACAGATACCTTTCTGGTCCCAATCCTCCTTAGGAGGTAGCACCATGTTCGGATCCTGCCGGTAGTCTATACCCACGTATGGATATCGCAAAATCACATGTGGCATCTAACGCCACACTTGAGCGACTGTGGTCATGAAATAGTGGCCGCCCTCCTCTCCTCCATGATGGGCCAACACATGTGCCCACCACATCAATCGCGACTCTCACCTCCCCGCTAGCTCTAGACAAATCTGCGGGCGTAACAGAGGCACCCTCTCTAAAAACCAGGCCACTAACATGAACCTGAACGCAAAGTCACCGGAGTCAGCACGCCGACATTGGTTCAGCTGGGACATCATCTTGGTTTCCATTAGCACACCCCATGCAAAATGATCCCCATCTAGAACCTCATCTACCACCCGCAGCTGACCACCAGTGATCCCTTGAGTACCCAAGGATTCGTAGATCCTCACCACCATGGCCACGATGATCTCAGTCAATAAGTCATCAATGACCTCAATACAGATGGGTGAACCCGACATATGGTTAAGCCCAAAACAATGTTGAGCCACCATAGTCTCCACCCTGACCTCCTCTGGCAGATGGGGATCGATGACTAGTGCCCTCCCACAGAATGGGAGTCCCGTCAAAAAGTACACATCCTTTATCGCAGATAATTTCAACTACTCCCCCCTCACAACGAAACATTGCAGATCAGTGCTCCACATCCTAATAAGAAACTGGAGCAGGTACTCCTGCGACCGTATAATGGGGCAGTAAAAAAACTTAAGCAACCTGCACGCTGCTAAGTGTCTATGTACACTCGGTTGCACCCTCATAGCCTCTCGTAACCAGTCCCATTCCCTCTCTCGCCAGTGGACTGGTATCGTGCTCTAGAATCTGTTGATCACCTGCATCCACCCAAAAACATCTGATCAGCTACATCATCCATCAAAAAAAGAATAAATCTCAAAAATTCATATCCCCTTAGCCTACCCATAGTGCGTAGATTTCCCCCATACAGTTTCGCACATGTGCGTGACTTTTCTTTAAACAACTGCACAGTAATACATAACTGTCTCACATACAACCATGCATGAGTGCGCACTTGTCAGTCAAACAAGCGTGCATCTCATGCACGCCTATGTGTCCTACCCTCGCTCCCACATGTGCGGCTATCTTAAGGACAACCACACATTATGCGTAGGTTCCCTCACCACAGCTACGCATTCCTTAATGCATGACTATGAGGGAGAAATTCACACATAATGTGCGGGAAAAGGAGTTTTACCTGTGCACACGTGCACAGGTATTCCCCATTTTCCCACACATTATTGGGTCCCTACCCTTAAAAACCCTTGTACGTCCCTTCGTACAACCCCTACCTACAAAATATCAAATTCACAATGTACTGGATGATAGGGCCACTAACCTGTGTCTCTTCGCTCCCAGATCAGTAGCCTTACGCTCCTGCAATCTCGAAATCTCCTCACATCTCTCTCGTCATCTCAACAATAGTGATAGGTACAAATGAGGTCTCATTGTGGGCCCACCATCCATATATAACACCTTTTTCCCAACTTCCACAGTTTGTTACAAAATCCCAGAGCCTCCGTTTTCTGATCCGTTCTCAACTACAATATCCCGTTCCCGCCATCTACGCATTCACATTCCCCGATTTATCATTTTCACTTGGTCCCGGAGGAGAAATTTTCTCATGCCATGTTCAGGTACGCATGCTCACTTTCAATTTTAATCAAATAGTTGTCATATATTATTTATCATCAGATATTGTTCACGTCAGGTATTTAGTTTTTTGGGTGCAGGTACTTGTTCAACAAGCTTTATAGCCTCTTCGGGTATATGTTCGACACTAGCATGTAGTTACTCCCTCTATTAATAATTTCATATCCTATTCACACTCGCTTCTATTTACCTTTAGGGTCCCTACATTCGTCTATGCAATATCTTTACCTCTTCCATATTTTGGTACTATCATCCGATAACACTCTCCCCCACATGAGTTGTCCCATTCATAGTTCCCCTTGGCAACTTGACACTCATGCTAATTTCACCCCCTAGGATTGGGAGTCCCGAAAGTCTATTTTTCACTTCTGATAATGAACCCCATACTTCTTCTCATCATATTTCTAACCTACCCAATGGACTCCCGGGTCATATCATCTTACACTGGGTTCTATTGACTGCACTCCCACAGTTTCATTATCCCTCCATCTCATCCACCATCAATTTTCCCATATGCATATTGTCCTCCATCCACTTACCTAATACACAAACCGACCCATGGGGCCCCCACCCTCCACCAATTCTCTTTCACAAACTTGTGCTCTAAATAGGCCAATAAATCTTTCAATGGGGGACCCATTTCTGTATCTGTATACTCAACCCAAATTATTCTTTATTTGGTTGTTAATTGTATAAATCCTTCGTTGCCAGCATATACATATCTTCTTAGTCATCATCCTTGATGACCTTATTTTACCGGGCACAACAACCCATGTCTCTATTGGTTGGGGCATCCACCCCTTTTTTCTACAGACATCGTTGACAAACCCCGAGTATCCCAAGTCCATGTACCCACGATATCTGTGTTTTCCCACTTTGTTAGCCTCTGGAACAGTTTAAGCCTATATCTAGTCGTCCATTTTTACGGTTGTTTCCAATCATCCTTAAAACCCCCAACCAAGGGAAGTCTTGAAGTCCCACAACATCTTGACTTCATTCATGTTACTCATTATTACATGATATCATCTATTACTCAGTGTATTTCAAGAAGCCTTATGATTATTGGCGCCGTGTCTCCCTTTCTGTCGACACTAGCACAGTTTCCATAAGGGTGGTAGTATCTTGACTCTCATTACCTTCTCAATGAGGAGTCTCAAGTGGAACATAAAGAGTCATCATTTCTTTATGATTCCGTTGACCCCCATAGAATTCGACTTCAACAAATTCTCATGTTACGGTGGGTCTTACTATGCGACTATTTCATATTTTCATATAAGCCGAAGACCTATGAATCTTGTTAGGCCATCAATACCTGCGAGTCATTGACACTTCTTACAGTTTTCCTTTACTCGCTTCAAAGCTCGTTCACAATTCAGAACTGTCCTCTTTTGTTATCAATCGCCCTCGAGGGTGCTAAAATTATCTACATCATCACACATCTTCAGTTACAGTCCCACATTTTTGTTTCATGACACAAGCATGGGGCATGCCTGCCTCGTTTGTACACATATTTTATTTTTTCCTAGAGAAAGGTTTGGGTCCCACAGTTTTCCCTCTCCCTCTAACAGATCGCTCTTGCAGTTCCTCTCTAAACTCTTCCTTGCAATGGCACTCTTAGTAAACGAAACATTGATTTATTTCAGCTATATGTATGCTTCTAACCTCAAACATGAGGGGGAATCTATTATCACTGAAAAATTGTCTGCAACATTGCACACAATGGTTGAAGAAAGACATCAATGCCAAAAACAATTAGTCCACCTGCAGCACCAAAATCCATCAAAAAGGAAAAAAACTATATACTTGGTTCAAAAATCAAAGTGCGCAAATTCACCAAAGGAAGCGCCTGCAAAGTGCGTAAAATGCGTAGGCTAACACAACCCTCAACGTGCACTATGCACAAGATGCAAGACTGTCTACGAGAAAATCCATGCACTTTTCATGAACCACACATTTATGAATCTTGTCGTCCTCTCAACCACTTATAGTCCGACCCCCAACATGATTTGACGCTCAGATATGAGCGAAATCTAGCTTGGAGGATGATCAAGGGCTAGGAAGTGCCCTAAAACGCCCCTTGTTCACACTATGAACCAATTATATCTTTCCATGAACAAACACTACAAATATGTGCCATGGGTGTGCTAGAAAAATAAGAACTTCAAGGTATTGTTATGCTGCAAGATTTTTTCTTTGAGAATCCTCTTTTCTCTTTGAATCATTCAAGCACTATAGCAAGGGCCATTCCACTCACCTGTTGAGAGGATTGGCATTGTATTTCTTCACCATTGTCATTTTCCATTGCATGAAGAGGAGAACTCTCTATTAGGGAACTCAAGAGCCCTCCCAAGGAGGAAGAGGGGATTCATAAGTCCCCGCCTTTCTCTACAATGTTTAGCCTATCAATATATTGATCCATTGGTAGCTATATATTGGTCATTTTTTTCTTTTCATGGTTCTATTCCTTGCAATCTTATCTAACATTTATTTATTAGTTGTTTTTAGTTTTATTTCTTTGTTTCACGTGTATTTGGTTATCTAATAAACTCGCAAACCTCTTGTTGACGATTAAAATCACAACGAAGTTTTTCCTGCAAAGTGTTGCTAAAGCCTATTATTATAAAAGATAAATAATACTAGTAGGTGGGACCCCTTTGTAGATTGGAGATCAGGTTCGGTGCTTATTTGATGTTGTGCTACTGTTCGACACTGCTTACATGGTGATATAATCTTGGTTTATTGGCAATTGAGAAGGCATGTTCTGCGTTTTATTCTTCTCGAGGCTCAAGTCTTATTTTACAATGGCCTATGTTATCCTTGTTATCACTGCTATATGTTATTAGGATCTATTACTAGGAGACCTGCACAATAAACATGTTAGCAATAACATATACAAGCAATTGGAAAAGGGCAAGGGGCAATATAAAAGAAAAGGGAAGAAACTAAACCCTGCTATATACTATACTACATGCATCGATTTTTAATGGATTATTGTTATCCTAGCTACTAAGTTAATGGTTATGCGATTTTATTGAGTTATATGAAGTGGTTTTTGTGTTATGGCATAAGTCTGATATGGGTTGTGCTATTGGTGATGGTTCGATGCATGGTTTACTTAATTGGATTATACAGTTGATATGCATTATGGTCAAGTTCGAAATGGAAGGTATGATGTGGGTGGTGCATTTGACAAGTAATAGATGCCAATTCCAATGCATGGTTTAAATGAATGGTTAATGGATTAATGGCTGGTGTGTATTAATGAATTAATTGATTGTGGGTGGAGGAAATGTGCATTTATTGCACGTCACACTTACTCCTTCCGCTGGCCACCACCCTAGCCGGGATATTGTTCAACCTTGTTGTTGTGGTTATGCTCTGATTTTCAAGCAGAGAGGAACCACTCGGCCAACTTGCATTTTAAGTGCTTGGATTACAGGTATGTCTTTTTTTGGCCATCCATGAGTTTGCTCTGTTATGAAATCGATATTGACTCGAACGTATCGGTTGTGCTTTCCTTAAGTATTGCAACTATGTAAAATTGTGATTTTTGGAATGAAACATTGATGGTTTTATCCGCAATGATGTTAAAGTTACAGTGTTATTGGTCATCATGAGTATTGGCAGCCATCAAGGCTCTCTATCATCCTTGTTGGTCTAGTTGGAGGGTTTAGTTTGGTCTTGAATGGTTGGTTATGCTCATGCATTTCATATCACCATACCCAGTCTTTGGCTTTTATGGGGTTTAATGGTTAGGATCACTCTATGTCACTGCACATTTTTCATATGGGCAATGGGTTGTTTTCGTTGGTCGCGTAGTGGGTTATATTGCTTCCTCTCGACCCTGTTCTCACCTCACTGTTGTAGTTGGTTTAATGGAGAGCCACAAGGGTTATAACCTGCATGTGATAAGTATCGTTACAAGGATGAAATGGATCCTTGTTCCTCTGGTTATAACATTTCCTGTCACGGGTTCTGTCACCCTGTCCATGGAGTAAATGGTGGTTTTCTTTGTGTATACATTGTTGGTCTCGGAGGTTTTCACCATAGAGAAGAGTCGGCTCTAGTCTCCTTGTGTTGGATACAGAGAAATCCTTTAAATCCTCAAGTCTGAGGGTTGATAGAGAAGATTGTCGTGGCCTGTCGGGCTTACTATTGGTTATTGTTGATTGGTATGTATTGTTGACAGAATTAATTATAGTCTCATCCAGTTGATCATGTGACAATAGTGTCGGTTTTGGTATCTAATCATTGTCTGTGTTATTAAAATGGAATAATCATGCATGGTTAATTGGATAGATCAACTACATAGTCATCCTCCTTGTGTTTGATAACCCAGTATTGTTTTTAATTGAGTAATTCACAACGTCGTTGCGTGGGTATGTGTGGTTTCCACAACATGTAAGGTCGGGTTGTTGATTATTACGATAGTCCAAGTAATAGGCTCAACATTGAATTGGTTGATTGAATATTAGGGTTGATATACAGTCACTATCTTTTGCATTGAAGATTATTGGGATGTTAAACTCAACATTAGTTACAATTGTTTAACGATGTTCGCACATAATGCATTTGTGTGTGTGGTGTTCCTACACCATGAATAAATGGTCACTGTAACTATGATTTTTTTTTTCTAAAAGGTTATTGCAATCTGGATGACTATAGAAATTCCATCCACTGTATGCGTTATGGTTATTTGATTGTGTCATTAAGGATGAGCCCGAGTTTTACGCAGCATGGTTTTGATTGCATCAATACTATATTAGATTGATAGCTCGACACGATGGGTTGAGTTAATGATACTGTGACTGTGTGTTTAGAATTGTCAAATGGAATTTTTGCATCGTGGTGTTTGAGGTATGGCTTCCCACTGTGTATGATATGGATATTTTTGGGTTGGGCACTTAGAGATAGATTTGTTGCAATTCAATCATTTGTATTATGAAGTCAGGTATGTTGTTGTTGCCTCGATGTTGTTGGATGGATAGCCCAACATTTTAAATGTTTAGAGTCAAGGAAAATTGGAGTTGTATAGTCAAATAAATGAAATTGCATTTTGTCAAAAGGTTGTATAATTCCTAGCATAATGTGAGTTGAAATAGTGATTGGTTATCTGGGTGTTTAAATGACAAGCTAGGATCTTTGCAAGAAGAAAATAGATCATTGTTTGAATGTCCATTGGTTATGTTAAATGAATGTCATGCATTCTAAATAGTGGCAGGCACGAGTGCTATGACAGTATGGTCACATTGCAGTTTAATTATTAAATGAATGTAAAGACATAATCGAGCATGATTTCTTATGCATGCATTTGATGAGAAAGGTGAAAATAGTTGACAGTGTATTTATTTGGAAATTGCTTATGGATGAATGGGAGAAAACAGAGCTCCCCTATAGATTTTTTTGGAATGCATACTGTTTTGATTGTTGACAATGTGTAAATATTTGGTTATGAACAATGAACTAGTTAATACACAATAATTGTTATTAGATCACAATGGTCATTTGGTTGGTGTATTTCCTTTTTCAGAATGGTTATATGGATTACTTAATTAATTTTATGAACAATACTCGCTCTCATTCCCCATCATTATTTATCTTTTCTCTAATTACAACCCCAACGCCTTCCCACATTCATTTTGCATTCCCTGTTCTAAAATTGATTACAGTCAAGAAAAATTATGTGTTGAAGCAGTTGGCAGTTAGCAGTGTCTTGGTTGAATCATAGTGATGTTTTCTTTGGTTTGAAGTTGATTGTTGTTGTCTTTGAGTAGTAACTGTATTTTTTTTCCCCCTCATCATATCATGTTTCACTCAATACAAACCCCTCACATATCCCAGGATCCTTTATCCACCCCCTGCTCATTGATTAACATTTAAACAATTTGTATGGATTGGATTGCATGAGTCTGATACATTGCTCAACCAAATCTGTCTCATGTTTTTAAGAGTTGTCGTGTATGGTTATATAAAAGACTATTTGTTAATCAATCATGCATGCAGGAATGAGTTTTTTCAGCCGAGGTAGTCATGGCCGAGGAAACCGAGGGAGAGGTAACTGGAACAGAGGCCCAAGAAGGCCAAGGTTCTCCATACATTTTGATGTTGAATCACAAGATCTTGGCCAGTTGTTTCAGGCCGGATTTTTCAATTGGATTGGGCAGGGAGTGGTACAACCTAGGCCTGAAAGGCCTCAAGCCCCTGGTATCCTTGTGCCTCCTCACGTCGCATTGCAACCCGAGGTTCCTGAAAATGATGAATGGAAAGATATTTTCCACCCGATAGTCTCCCAACATAGTGGCTGGCACAATTTATCCCTACCTGCTCCCCCGCCTATTAACCCCATTGTCCAACCTTCTCCTGCTCACTCACCAGTGCAATTATCTCATGCTAGAAAAATGTTGAAAACTGAGGCCCATCATGCCCTTGACAAAGGAAAATCCACTATTGCCCCTTCCTCCCCTCCAATGGCTCTGACAAATCCATGTCTTCCTGGATGCATTTGAAGGACAATTGTTCCCAGATGCATTTGAAGGACGATAAATTTATATATATAACTAGATATTATCCATACTTGTATAGTACAAGTTTACGAAGAATAATTTTATTAAAAAATATATATTTAAAAACACCCACTTATAATATTTTAAAATTATTTTTACACTATAATTATTATATTATTGGATGCGTACACGAGGAAGTTTCATGGAAATACATGCAGGAAGGAATAATATATAGATTTGATGAGAAGCAGAATAAACTCGATGGACCTGTCCTAGGACCTAATAATACCATCTTCTCGTTAAAATGTTGCACATATAAACAATTCTGGTGGACCCAATTCACTCAAGAGATTTTAGGTGGGACTATGCCTCAATAGAACAACTACATGCATCTTTTTTGCAAAAGTGCTTTTCATTATGAAGTAAACGTTTAGGTTATTAAATAAGATATTTTTTTATATTAAAGATGGTGTAAAGTTTAAACCTCATTTATTAGTTTTGGAGTACAAGTTTTTTTAATTGAGGTGATAATATTATTTTTTACTTCATAACTAATGTTGAGGATTTTGAAAATAAAGCATGTTTTATGTGTATATTTTGATTTGTAGTTGTTGTTCATATAAAATATATAAAGTATTATTATATTGGCATATCTGGGCATTTTTTTAGATGAGATTTAATTTCGTATTAATATATGGAGTGAGTTAAAAAGTGTACATACTCTACATTTTTGGTGACTATGTTTTTCCATGGTGAGTCAAAGTTTCATCTTCATTCACTTATTTTTTTGAAATTTCGATGATTCAAGTCTTCTTAAAATGGGGCTAAACCCTTAAGGGAAAATTTCCCATCAATTAAGGAGAACTATAACTTCCAACAAAATTCCTACTGGATTTGAAGAAGAATTTTGACAAAAAAATGGTTGAGTTTGTCCTCTTATTAACTAACTCTGTTAATAAATAACCTACTCTTTCCATGCCCATGGGTGTGTTGATAATCCCACATGCATAAAAATCATCAGTAAAAGGAGGTCTATGAGGCATTGCATGACTAAAAGGCTTTGCCAAGTTGAAATTTGGTTTTGGGGTGCAAGTCCATAAGATGATGTGATAGTATCCTCCCTCACTTTGGTGAGATTATCAACATTGTCAATTGTTTTGATCTCATTCCTTCTGTTCCTATTAACATCCATCTTTGGGGTATGATGAAAGTATATAGGTGATGTGATAGTATCCTCCATCCTCCCTCACTCCAAGTGTTTGGGTTGATTTAATAACATCCTCCCTCACTCTGGTACTTAGATCCAACTTTCGGGTGTAATGTATGTTCCTATAGTCTTTGGGGTGCATGTCATTATTGGTACTAACATCCAAAATTAGGGTGTAATGAATTGCAAATCCATGGAGTTGGAGTAGGGTGTAATTTGACCAAGTACCTCACCTTGTGGGTCACCCATCATAATTGTTCCCCAGAAGGATGGGACTTGGAGAATGTGTATCAATTACAGGGCATTGAACAAAATTGCACTAAAGAATCGATACCCTCTATAAAGGATCGATGATCTGTTGGACCAGTGGTAGCATGCCGACTACTTCACTTAGATGGATTTGAAATCATGATATCAACAAGTACATGTCAAAGAATAAGATACCCGGAAGACTACCTTCAAGACAAGGAAATTTTTGTATGAGTGGTTGGTTATGCCATTCATTTTATGCAATGCACTAGCTACATTTATGAGAGTAATGAATGATTTTTTACACCCTTTTCTATATTCAATTTTTATTTTCTATTTCAATGATATACTGGTTTTTACAACTACCTGGGAGGAGAACATCTCACTTTTTATGCAGATGTTAGAGACTCTAAAAAAGCACCAACTGTTGGCCAATCTCAAGAAATGCGATTTTTCAAAATAGTCTTTGGTGTATTTGGGGTATGTGATTGATGGAGGGGAGATCAAAATAGATCCCACAAAGATGTAGGACATCATTAAATTCCTAGTTCCTATAAATTTCACTAAATTTAGGAGTTTTGTTGGGGTATCACAATACTTGCGAAAGTTCATAGCTTCATTTTCAGTGGTAGTTGCACCACTCCACACCTTAACGGCTAGTGGTAAGAATTTCTAGTGGGGAAAGAATCAACAGAAGTCCTTTGATGAGTTGAAAATAAAGATCATTCAAGCACCAATGATCAGGTTACCAAACTTGCAAAATCCCCCTTTGAGGCAGAGACAAATGCAAGTGGTTATTCCATGGGAGAAGTTTTGATGCAAGGAGGAAGGTGAGTATGCTATCATTATGAAATATTTCATGGGGAAGTTCTCGACTACCCTACCTATGATAAAGAACTCTATGCCCTGGTTCAAGTTGTGAAGAAGTGGAAGCACTATCTGATGGGAAAGGAGACCATCATCCACATAAATTGTTGGGTATGTGTTATATTATTTCCACGAGTAGTAGTGTCTGTGTTGTGTCGGCCGTGTAGGGGTTCGGGGGCAGTGCCCCCAAGAAATTTTTTTCCTTGGGAAATGTGTCACATATTTAGGTGGTTTTTCAGCACATGGTTTCTTTGCAGATGGTTTTCTAATTCTAGTTAAGGAATTAGGGTTGTTGACTAATCCAGGTCATTGGGTTAGGGTTTTGGATGTCGTTGGCTCATATATGTATATTGTATTGTAAACAATGTATAAAATTTATATAGTTTGTCTAAAATTTTGGCGATTTTTAAGGTAAAATAATTTTATCCTATAGAATTTGGGCTAATCATTTTTAGAATAGAGAATCTGTTTTTGGGAAAAACCTTGAAAAATTATCCCATGAGAAAAATTTAGCCCCTAAAATCATCCCTGGTCTTGGCCCCTTTGAATAATTTAATTAACGGACGCTAGCTCCCCTCTCTAGGTCCTTTCCTTCATATGACCTCGAGCTATGACCAGAGGCATAAGTATGTGATTGTGGGTGCAGGAAGGAGTTGTTTGAGACCAACTTGGTTTTCTCCCCACAATTCACTACAAGGGGCCATGTATTTCTTTCCCAATACCATGGTTTAAAATGCGGCCTTCCATCCACCTTTTAATGCTCGATCACCTTCTTTCCTTGCAATATGAGGTCACCATTAATCTTACGATCTTAACGGTGCTTCTGAACTGACGGTTCAAATCTGTCCCTCTCAAACCAATGGACGTGATTTTCTCCAGCAATCCAGGCTTCAGATTTTTCGACTCTCAAAATTTTTCTTTTTCCGGAGTAATTTCTCCGAAATGGCAGATCATCTGCCACGCGTCCTCCTCAATCAACGTCTCTTCTTCTGCTTCAGAACTTTAGCCCCTTCAACCAGATCAACAGTTCCTCGACCCCCTT
Organism: Picea sitchensis; assembly: GCA_010110895.2. Taxonomy (NCBI): domain Eukaryota; kingdom Viridiplantae; phylum Streptophyta; class Pinopsida; order Pinales; family Pinaceae; genus Picea; species Picea sitchensis. Next base: position 227,251 of record SNQJ01S0007854.1, on the reverse strand, counting down.
CTCGATCGACAATCGATATCTCCTTCGGGTCTTTGGGACTTTCACCCTTTTCTTTCCTCTGGACTTCTAGATCTGGCGCCACGTGTCTACCTTCAATAGACGACTCTTGTCCTCTTCGGGACTTCGGCCTTCATAATTCTCAAACCTCAACTTGTTCATTCTCTGCTTCTCCCAGAGCATTTTACCCGGAGTCCATGATATAACGTCACGTGTCCTCCCGCAGATCGACGACCCCCAGCTACTTCGATTATTCAGGCTTCGGCGATCTCAAATTTTACTCCTTCTCTTTTCCCCAAAGTACTTTCACCTAGAGATTACGATCTGTCAGCACGTGTCCCTCTGGATCTAACAATATAGATTCTCTTCAGCTCTTCGACGCTTCGTCTCTTCAGCGCTTCGGGTCTTTAGTGCTTTGTCTCTTCGGGTCTTCGACGCTTCAGTTCTTCGGTGCTTCAACTCTTCATCACTTCAGCACTTCGGCTCTTCGGTTCTTCGGCTCTTCGACACTTCGGCTCTTAGACTCTTCGATGCTTCGGCTCTTCGACTCTTCGGGCTTACATAGTTTCAAACTCTTACGCACTCGTTCCTCCCGAACAACATTCACCTGAAATATCAGATTTGCTGACACGTATCCCCCTGGTGATCAATGACCAGGATCTACTTCGAGTCTTTGTTGTTGCCACTCTCTCCTTGACCATGAATTTTGGAAGTTCTCTCACTCAGGAGTTGTAGATATTTCACCACTTTTCCCTCTTGATGATGGATGATCCCTAATCACTTAGGGACTTTGGCAAATCCGCTCTCCTGTACACACAAAAGGTTTATGCTCGTGCCCTTTACCTTGAATCAGATAACTTTTGATCCTCTGCGCTCAGATCCAACGACTAGGATCTATTCTTCTCCTCTGCGCTCTCCTCTGATATCTGGACATAGATTGGATGGTCCAGGTCTCTTCCCACAACCGATCTGACAACTGTTGTCACTCTTCCTCCTGAGGTTTTGACTTCTTCTGACTTAGAAGATTTCATAAGTGTTCAAGGGCCTCGACCTTTTCTCCTCCTGCGAGTCCGACTATATTGGTCTAATTTGTGTTTCTTTTAACACTATCTCTCTTGAGTTTTGGGACTTGGAATAAGTCTGTCTCTGCTCGCTCTTTGCGCTATCTGTTTTTTTATTTTTTAACTGACTCATAACTCCTAAAGGGTCTAGGCCCTTATGTTTCCTTTCAATGGAAAACTTTGTGTCCACTTGGAAACCTCCTGCTCATGCACACCTTACAGAGCTCTTTCTTATAGAGTGTTTAGTAACTCTGTCTCCATGTTCTTTCTCTACATAACTCCTCCTCCAAGGTATTCAGTGACCTTGAGGTTCCTCTTGAGTTTGTGATCACTCTGGTGCACCATCCCGGCATGTTCTTTTGTGACTCCAGAGAGTTCAGGTGTGCACTCCTTGCGTTGGCTCCAAAACCTCCAATGTTCTGTTGTGCACTCCTTACACAGCCTAAAGAACCCAGAACGATATTTTGAACTCCATGAAGATAAAGAAATATATCTTCCTACTACAGATGTAATATAACATGCATCTATAACATACATAAACACACAGATAACATTCACAGAATACAGATAATTCGTAAACACACCATGTGCAGGAAAAAATGCTTTTCTTTGTATTAAGATGAATGTTTGTTTACAAATGTGTACATAGAATGGACTAGAACCGAGTCTCAATTCTTTCTCTCCTATTTATATTCCTGATCTTTTGAGCTTCTTAGGATCTCCCTCTGAGAATCCTCCTGCTAAGTGTAAAAATTCTATCTCCCTAAAATCTAATACAAGAGATCTCTTTACAGAAGAGGGCTCTACGATCTTATCCTCTCTCACCGCCCTAGTGCCATCACTGTCTCATTTAAGACACCATACTCCTATGACTCATTACATAAATGAAGACTGAGACCTGACTCAAATATAGAACTGTTTACAATCAACCATTAAGGAGACCCTATCCACTACCTGTACAAAGGCATGGCTTGGTTCTTACGGCCTTACAACACAAAATCCGTATTGGATCATATTTCGAATTTAAAAATGGGAGGGGTCGGTGCCTCTCCCTCTCTTGAATGCGCGTTGATGTGCTGGAATGTCGGTGCACTTATGAGGTGGAGCGATTCTCCTGCATCATACTCCATTTTTGGGAAAATCATGAGCTCCTGCTCATGAGCTCCTATTCTCGAGTGTTTAAATCCCCCTGGATCCCAAAACTTTCCTTGGAGTTGTCCTCTGGCTCCTCTGTTATGTTGTTGTTGTTGTTGTTGCTTCTTATTCTTGTTGTTGTTGTTGTTTCTAGTCTCTCCATTCTTTCTCTTATATCAATGATCTCCAGATCCATATATGAATTTATTTTCCTCTTGTAGCTTTCTCTCTGACCACGTTCATGGCCTTCAGTAGCCATTTTCACCCTCTTCTTACCCTCCTGGAAAATTTGTGCATTATTCTATTAAACAGATCATTTCAAATTTTCCATTGCAGTCTACCTCGCTATGCAATTGTTGTTGTGTACGTGTAACCATCATCCACGGAGCATCAGTACTATGTATTCCTTCACTTGTTGTCTACAGGAAAACTTTAATTTCTGATACCACTTGATGTTATCAGATTATCTAATTTCACCATCTCCCTCTTATCTGTTGTTTGCAAACAAAATTTGGCCTTCTCCTCTTTCTCTTTCGCCTGAAATCTACAGACGAAAATTCATCTTTGATACCACCTGATGCAACCCCCCTCCTACTCCTCGGGGTCCTGCGACCTCCTGGTCTAGGATATTTCAATATACTGAGTTAATTCGACTCTTTGGGCCTCTACTAGACCCCAAATAACTTTACAAAGATCCCCATTCCTTCTGTGTGCAAGTTCTATCAAACCCACGAGCTCTGTCTTGGCCCCTTTGAAGAATTTAATTAACAGATGTTATCTCCCCTCGCTAGGTCCTTTCCTTCATATGACCTCGAGCTATGACCCAAGGCGTAAGTATGTGATTGTGGGCATGGGAAAGAGTGGTTTGAGACCAACCTGCTTTTCTCCCCACAATTCACTACAAGGAACCATGCATTTCTTTCCCAATACCGTGGTTTAAATTGCGGCCCACCATCAACCTTTTAACGCCCGATCACCTTTTGTCCCAGCAGTACGAGGTGAGCATCGATCTTACAATATTTACGATGCTTATGAACTAATGGTTCAGATCTATCCCTTTCAAACCAACGGACGTGATTTGCTCCGACAATCCAGGCTTTAGAGTTTTCGACTCTCAAACATTTTCTTTCTTCCGGAGTGATTTCTCTGAAATGGTAGATCCTCTACCACATGTCCTCCTCAATCAATAGCTCTACTTTCGCTTCGAAACTTTGGCCCCTTCGACCAGATCAACGGTTCCTTGACCCCCTTCTCGATCGAAGATTGAGATATCCTTTGAGATCTCCTTCAAGTCTTCGAGGATTTCACCGTTTGCTTTCCTTTGGAATTCTAGATCTTGCACCGCGCGTGTACCTTCAATCAATGGCTCTAGTCCACTTCAGGATTTCAGCCTTCGAAATTATCAAACCTCAAATTGTTCACGCTCTGCTTCTCTCAGATCGTTTTACCCGGAGTCCACAATCTAACGCCGCGTTTCCTCCCACAGATCGACGACCCCCAACTACTTCGGCTATTCGAGCTTCAACGATCTCAAATTTTACTCCTTCGATTTTCCCTTGAGTACATTCACCCGAAGATTACAATCTGTCGCCATGTGTCCCTCTGGATCTGACGGTCCAGATTCTCTTCGGTTCTTCAGCGCTTCGACACTTCATCTCTTTGGGTCTTCGATGCTTTGGATCTTCATCTCTTTGGCGCTTTGACTTTTTGGTTCTTCGGCTCTTGGATGCTTCGGCTCTTCGAATCTTTGACTCTTCGGGCTTCGGGAATTTCAAACTCTTACACACTCGTTCCTGCTGGAGTGCTTTCACCTGAAATCTCATATCTGGTTACACGTATCCCCTTGGTAATCAATGACCAAGATTTACTTTGGGTCTTCGACATTGCCACTCTCTCCTTGACGACGAATTTCTGAAGTTCTCTCACTCCATATTTGTAGATCTTTCACCACCTGTCCCTCTTGATGATGGACGGTCCCTAATCACTTCAGGACTTCAGGACTTTGGAGAGTCTGCTCTCCTATACACACAAAGGGTTAATGCTCATGTGCTTTATCTTGAATCAAATGACTGTTGATCCTTTGCACTCAGATCCAACAACTAGGTAATGTTCTTCTCCTATGCACTCTCCTATGATATCTAGACGTAGATTAGATGGTCTAGGTCTCTTTCCACAACCGATCTGACAACTGTTATCGCTCCTCCTCCTGATATTTTGACTTCTTCTGACTTAGAAGATTTTCTAAGTTCTCAAAGGCCTCGACCTTTGCTCCTCCTCCGAGTTCAGGTATCTTGGTCTCGTTTGTGTTTCTTTTAACGCTATCTCTCTTGAGATTTGGGAATTGGAATAAGCCTATATCTGCTCAATCTTTGCGCTATCTCTTCTGAGATTTTTTAACTAACTCAAAACTCCTAAATGGTCTCGGCCCTTTTGTTTCCTTTCAAAGGAAAACTTTGTGCCCACCTGGAAACCTCCTCCTCATGCACACCTTGCAAATCTCTTTCTTACAAAGTGTTCAGTAACTATATCTCCCTATTATTTCTCTGAACTCCTCCTCCTCCAAGGTGTTCAGTGACCTTGAGGTTCCTATTGAGTTTGTGATTACTCTAGTGCACCCTCCTGACACATTCTTTTCTGACTCCATAGATTTCAGGTGCGCACTCCTTGCGCTCACTACAGAACCTCCAATGTTGTGATGTGCACTCCTTGCACAGCCTAAAGAACCCAGAACGATATTTTGAATTCCATGAAGATAAAGAAATATATCTTCCTACTGCAGATGAAATCTAACATGCATCTACAACATACATAATCACACAGATAACATTCATAGTATACAGATAATTCGTAAACACACCATGTGCATGAAAAACTTATTTTCTTTGTATTAAGATGAATGTATGTTTACAAATGTGTACATAGACTAGAATACAACATAGTCTCATTTATTTATATCCTATTCCTATTCCCGAGCTTTCGATCTTCTCAGGATCTCCCTCTCAGAATCTTCCTCCTAACTCTAAAAATTCTTTCTCCCTGAAATCTGATACAAAAGAGGGCTCTATGAGCTTATCCTGTCTCACTGCCTTAGTGCCATCACTTTCTCAGTTAAGACACCATACTTCTATGGCTCATTACATAAATGAATATCTAGACCTAACTCATATCTAGACCTGTTTAGACTCAACCATTAAGGTGACCCTATCCACTACTTGTACAAATGCATGGCTTGGTTCTTATGACCTTACAACACAAAATCCATATTGGATCATATTTCGAATTTAAAAATGGGAAGGGTCGGTGCCTCTCCCTCTCTTGAATGCACGTTGATGTGCTGGAATGTTGGCGCACTACTGAGGTGGAGAGATGCTCTTGCATCACTATCCAATCTTGACAATCTCTATGTCCCTAAAGGTGAGCAACTGCAACTTATCTGAGAGGCTCACACCTCCAAGGTTGCTACACATTTTTGGTGTTGGGAAGAAAATTGCCAATTTACAAAGGTATGTGTACTGCCCCAGAATGAAAAAAGATGTAGCACAGTATATTAGAGGATGTATGATTTTTTGTAGAAGAAATCCCAATAACATGAAGCAAGGTCTATACCATCCCTTACATGTACGCACTCAACCTTGGGAAATCATTTCCATGGATTTTTTGGCAGGTTTACCAACCATGTAGAAGGGACATGACTATTTATTTGTGATAATTGACAAGCTCAACAAAATGTGCATTTTGATTTCTTATAAAAAGACCGTCAAGGGACATGAAGAAGAAAACTTGTTCTTTGAACAGGTTTGGGTGCACTTTGGGATACCAAGGAGAATCATCTCAGATAGGGATACCAGATTTCTCAATGCATTTTGGTCTACATTATGGGAGAATATGGACACTAAGTTAAAGAGGTCTACAAAATTCCATCCATAGACATATGGGAAGACATAAGTAGTCAACAAGACTTTGGTTCATCTTTTGAAGGGTTACAATCAGAAGCATCCAGAGACCTAGGATGAAAATCCAATCTATATAGAACACTCTTATAATAGAGCAATCCACACTTCTACCTATAAGTCACCTTTTCAAACTTGCTTTGGATATTTTCCACGTTCACCCTTAGATGTTGTATATGGAAAACAAGGAGGAGTGGGGGAGGACCTCCTATGATATGGATTAAAGGTAGAAAACAATGTTGAGAAGATCACATAGATCCATTTGCAAGTACATGAACCACTAAGGAAGTCACAGGAAAAGTACAAGTCTATAAATGACTAGCATAGAACAAAGAAAAAATTTAGAGTGGGAGAAAGAGTATGGTTATAGTTGGATAAGGAAAAACTACATGGTCCTAGTAAGAAGATCAAGGATTTGCGGAATGGTTCTTTTGAGGTATTGGAAAAGGTGGGAGATAATTCCTACATACTAAGTCTACTCCCATACATGTGCATTTACAAAGTAGTGAATGTGGATAATATCAAACTCTATGAGCCTTCAATGTTGGATCAGGAGGACGAGAAGATCCTACCTTCCATAGAGGACTTAGCACCATATCATCAAGTAGAGTTAGCAAGGGACATAGTTTTGTAGAAGCGGTCCAAAATTACAAGACATGGGAAACATTAGCTTTGAAAGAATGGGTTGAAAGGACAACTTCCAATAAAAGAAAAGTGGCACTCCAGGGAGAAGGTAGAGGAAAAATTTCCTGACCTCATTTAGTAAATATTTTTGGGACCAAAATCCTCCCTAAATTAGGAAGCATGATCGGGATTGGATAATTATATTATTTTACATCTATCTCAATGCTTTCATAGTGGAAAAATTAGAGTAATAATCTTTCAGGGTCATTTTAGTGGTAGGTCCTAGTTTAAATTGGGGTTCAGAACCTTCTAGAGCCATTTTTAGGCATTAAACAACATATTTTGGGGTTTTGTTTTCTAAAACTTGTTCACACTCCCTTGACGATGTTCTAGATGTCAAGACCTTTCCAACAATGTGGAACATGCATTATACAGAGTTTGCATGCAAAAGTTATGCCTCCCGCAAGTTGACTTATCACATTCACCACCATGGTACGATAGGATGCCACATCAACCCCCATTATTCATGCATATGGGGCTATCCACATGAATAATTTCAAGACTATTCTAGAAGGTTCAAAACCCTACCATAATTGAGAGTTGAGGAAGTAAAAAACCTACCCCTAGATGGCTATTGAGATATGTTAAATATTGGGCCACTAGGAGGAGATGGGGTCCATTCTATATTATTGAGTTTTTTTCCATAACAGAGTAGAACAACTAGGAGTGGGAAATTATAGAGCATAGTAGAGAGGGTTAATGTTCTGTAGCATCCGAGCATGCCAAAGGTCTTAGGTAACTCCATAGAAAATGCCTTCTCCTTTGTACTTGCATTATTTCCATACCATAGAAAAGAGAGCATAGCATCCTCACCTTCTAGCTAGGTTTTCTCCCATAATGGTTTCCCAAAGAAAATATCTATATTATTTTGTGGATGGTGTGTGATTGTATTTTACTATTCTCTACTTTCTACATTTTATATATTTCATGCATAAGCATAAAATCAATATCTAAATATTCTGGAATCTAGAGGAATTTAACCTTCAAAATGTAGATTTCCATTTTATTTATCAGGTAATTAGTGACGAATTGTTCCATTGGAATATCCAAGGTAGTTTATAGATCACCAATTCCTTGGGTTGATGTGATAACATCATCCCTCACCTTGGGATGAACATCTAGTTTTGGGTTGTGATACAAGTTACCAAGTTTATGTTATAACATCTTCATTCTCCCTCACTTCAGTACTAACATGCATCGTTAGGGTGGAGTACAAATCCTCAGGTTGGTGTGATAGCCTCCTCCATCCTCCCTTACTCTAATACTAATATGATGTGAAATTATTATAAAATATTATTTAAATGACATATCCATACTTGACCAAGCCACTCTGAAGGGAAAAGTGTTGTTGAAATCATTATCACCTAAAACCCCCCCTCTAAATTGAAAATGTATGGCATTTCTAAGAAATACCAAGAACCTCAAAAGAGAGACTTCAAAAGTTGGCTTTGTGGTGTGATGAAATTCCCCAAATTGATGTTATAGCATCCCCTCCCACTATGATACTAACATGGTTGATATTTCCAATGTTATGTCATGTGTGTCTAATTTTTTGTGTGGTTCTTGTCAATGTGGTGTATAAAATGACATATGCATACAATGTGGAGCTCCTCTAAAGTGAAAATAATCGATGAAAGTTTATAGACCTAACAAAACAAATTTTAATCTAGAAATATTACTGAAGAAAATTTCACCCTTTCTAAATATGAGCTTTACCTAGAAGGAATGAGATATACTAAGGAATTGGTACATCCTTTTGGGATTGCAAATCCAGATGGGCTTATTATATCGCTATAATCAATCTCACCAAATGAGCCAAGAAGTGTGAATGTTGAGACTATAGATATCAATGATTGGAATCAACTATTCTATTCCATGAATAGCTATTCAATCCAAGTGAATCAAGCCAAATTCATGTGAGATACTAGACCAATTCTTCCACGATCTAGTGCCTTCATCCTAGTGGTCTCTCTAGCCAAAAATATCTCTCTTAGATAATCTCTTAGGAAGATATCTATCAACATGTGATATAGTGGAAGATTTATCTTTCTAATCCCACATTGAGTGACAATCAATATCAAAATCATTCCAATACCAAGAAAGCATATACTTTTCTCAACACTTCACAACATATTTGTAACAAAACTAAACCACCAAACTTGAAATGTTAGGAAGCAACTATGAAAACACACATTAAAAATCAACATAAGATCTTGTTTTTATGTTTCCCATTAGAGGTACTATATTTGAGAAACAACTTCATCGGATCATCACTCTGAAGCCACTACACTATACATTTATCTAATAAAGCAATTCCTTGAAATCTAATGTCAAAACATTCTAGTCCATGCATACTTAGGTAAGGTACACACACTCCAATGAACTAAAGGAAGTGATTGGACACCACCAAATTTGGACCATTCAACAACCTTTCTAAGTGACCAACATGAGTAGATGAAGGGAATCAACAAGAAACATAGTAATCATGAAAAATGTGTAAGATGTTTTTCAATAATAGGTGAAAATATTAATAAACATCTAACTAAATATTTTGTGTTGAATCTTTGTAAACATCACTCAGACATAGAAGAGAGAGAAAAACTGACCAAAAACATAATAATCGTGAAAAGTGTGTAATATTTTTTTTTAACACCATGAGTTTCCTAGCAAGTGGATAGATTCCTAAATATCGAACTAAATATTTTTTGTTAAATCTTTGCAAACACCAATCACACATATAAGAGAGAAAAACTAACCCAAAAGGCACCCCCAAATAGTGAAAAATATTCCCACACTTTTAGCAAACATTTTTTTGCAAAGGTTTATATATATATGATTTTTAAAGTTCTTCATTTACAATGATTTTTAGTGATGTTTTTTGCAAAAGTAATTCGTAATTTTTTTTTTAGGTAGTACACCAAATTAACATAGTCTAAGGACTCTCCCATAGCTAGAGAAAAACTACTAGTTTAAAGTCCAAATGAATTTTCAAGAAAAATTTCCAATTACATTACACACATCACATTATTTGCTCTATTAGTTTAGAGTCCAAATGAATTTTTAAGGAAAAATCTCAATTACATTACACACAATACATTACTATTAATATAGAATACTTTATTACTTTAATTCGTTTATTTTATTATTTTTTTTATATATAATTATGAAAAACAATATAATTTCCAATCACAATTTTTCACAATTTCCAACAACAATTTCTCAAGGGAAATTATAATTTTCATTTCAACTCTAATAATTTAATTACAATTTAAAATATTTAAAATATAAACTAATCAGTTTCTTTTAGTTTCATGCTTATAGATGAAGAATACTACAAGAGTATAATACTCTAAGGATTACAAATCATTCTAGGAATTTACAACATATAGGTAATAGAGCTTTTTTTTTTTACTGAATTGGCATAATTTCTCAACTTTAACCCATTAACCTTTCCTTCATCAAAGTAGCATAATTAATAACTCAAAACTAACATTTCCTTTTTAAAATGATAAAAAGATCTATGTAATGGGAAAACCTTACCTATAAATATTTAGAGAATTAAAAATAAAATAAAATAAACCTTCACTAACAACAATTCCAATCATCTCCAAAACTAGAAATAAATATAAATAACACTTTGGATAACCGTGAGAATAAAAATACTTTCCTCCCAACCTAAATCCCTCAAGATACAAATTAATCGTTATAGAGTACACAATCCCCAAAAATACTACCAACTCTCTCCTCGACACCCCTCCTCACACCCACATACAAAATCTGTTAATCCCCATGGCTACACACTCAAGCCACCCCTCCCCACACCCACATACCAAATCTCCCATGGCTACACACTCAAGCCAATGTATCATAATCTCCCCAGTGTATCATAATCTCCCCATTTGGTATATCTCATCTCATGTATTTGGATTCTAACCCAAAAGAATCCATGAGTACACCCATGCGACACAAATCTCAAACAATGAGATATTATTATTCTAGTTGCATACAAGTTTCATGTGCCAAGTGATTCCTCGTGCACATGCAATCATTTTTTCTATTTAAACTTAATTACATTTTCTTAACCATTCCCTAAATACTCCTCGTAATATTATTTATTTATTTGTCATGCATACAATATTACTTAATTCAATACTCAATATCTAAAATGTACCTATTAATAGGCCTAATACTAGTACACAAAGACTAATAATAATACTAGTACACAAATCTTGATGTACCTATTAATAGGCCTAATACTAGTACACGAAGATGGTGGTTGATGTGTAGAGTTTCAAATAGGTCCGTTATGAAATAGACAGAGGGAAACAAAGAAGAATATACAATTGGTGATATCCTAAGATAGTAACCTTTTCTAACTTAATATTTAGTTTCTTTCAAACTTGACTTAGATATATAAACTACGGTGAAATCTATTTTTTCCACTAGGTGTGAGTCTACAACTTCATTTGAGAATTATTGGAAAGGGCCCAATAATATGTTCATCATATACATGTGGCTTGATGGTAGGATGTAAAACTTATAATTTGTAGAGATACATTTTCCCTCGATACTATAATTTCATTGGTCAAATTTTCCAAGATTTATACCCTATAGACCCAAGATGAGATTCAAATTCAATATTATCATTCATAGCAAGATTCCCTAATGGCCCATATCACATATAGGTATATATTATATCATATTTTATCACCTAACAACATAGATGAACATATTGACCTGATTTCTCCCTTTCCTACTTGTATACCACAATTCCCCTTTGTTCCTCCTCAAAACTCTTTAAAAACTTCATTTTTCAAGCCATACACACCCTAACAGTTATGCAACATGTGTATGTACACTAATTTCTCTTCAACAGAGCGAGTATGCATTTATTTGGCTAAAAAGGAATATAAAATTGTAAATTTTAGGTTCCTCTAGCTCCTAACCCCCTATTTCCCATGGATAACTACTCCAACCAACTTTCTGGAGTATAAAAGGATCCCACGGGGTAGAGGAGAAGAATCAATATTCAGAGCATCATTATGCTAGAAAAATTTTGCTAGAGTTTGCAAGCCCCTTTCCTCTATCCACAAGATATTCCCTTCAGTTATGGAAACCCTTGTTTCCAACCATTTTTTATCATTTATCCTGTCATAAAGAGACCCCTTCTCTTTCTAGGACTTATCTCAAGCAAAGAGTTAGGAGGTGTGAGTTACTCTTCATTAGGCTAGGTGGAGGAACCTGGATGCTGGTTCCAGAGTAGTGTTGCAGTGGTTACAAGTTATATTGCTTCTTCATCTTAGAATTTCTCTATCTCCTCACTTTCCTTATTTTAATCCTCTTGATTTACAATGTATTCATTTATGTTGTTGGATGATTTATTCCTTCCTAAGGTTTCCTTAGTTGTTGTAGCCCCTTAACCTAGGATTCTTTATGCCTAATATTTACTAGGTTTTTTAGATTCTACTCCATATCACTAGAGGGTTTTGAAGACTTCTTTGAGGGAGACCAGTCCTCCCGATTCCTTCTGTTTTTTTGAAAAATATTTGTAATCATGATAATATTTACACTTGAAAGGAATTTTTTCATAATAAAACATTTGGCAGTGACTATAATTATCCATATTAATTTCCAAATCTTTCGGGAGGCCCCTCTCCAGGTCCACTTTCAAACATATTCTCACACAAGAATACAAGTTTCCTTTTATCTCTTCCCCATTAACATATCAACCCAATTTTTCCTTAATGGATATAAGGGTGATTTCGTCCCACAATATTAAAGGAAAATGTGGTAGCATAACCCACATAAGGGTTGTTTTGATATCCTCTTTTGTATTGGAGTTAAGAGACCAGTGAGAAAGATGCAAACCCCTAGATCCCATGAAATAGGCTTTAGAGTAGAGGATTAGGTCTCATTGCCCCCAATTTTGAAAAATAAACAAATAATATCCTTGACCATGAGAAAAATAAAAAACTTGTCTTTGAATTTTGGGAGCCCGTGCTTTTTTTTCCCATGAATCCATAGCTTTTGGACAAGGCCAAAGGCCTATAAATTTCCCATTCAATTTTCACTTAGCCATAATAATGTATTTTATCCTTCTCTTTGAGGATGGGAGATCCAATTAGTGGATGACACCTATCCTCTTGACAATTATACTATGTATAGGTCAAGAGTCTTTTGTTGGATTTAGAGAGAAAACCAATGACCTTAAAACTTGCATCTTAGAATGGGAAAAATGTCACATTTTTCTTGACTACATATTATACCTCTATTTGTCACCTTGTGCCTCATAAAGGACCTATTGATGTCATCTTTCCAGGATTACATGCCCCCATAAAAAAATTCACTATTTTTTAGCGCTATGGCTCTTTTCCTTCTTATAAGAGTGACCTGTCTCTTATTGTCCTCATGGAAGGTGTGACTAGTCTGTTGTTTCTCTTATGCAACAAGCGACCTCCCCTAGAACCTTCTAGATTGAAGGAATTGAGAAGAGATCAACTCAGTATAGGATGGATATGATCTATCATGAGCCTTGGAACTTGTGTATGACCTATTATTCATTAAATTCCAAGCTTTGAACCTATCTCTAAAACCTCCTCCATCATTTTATAAAAGGAGGGAAAATCAAGGGGTAAGGGAACTCAATTCATGATAGCCTTATGATACAAAAATAAATAGAGAGAGACTCTTACTATAAACTTCAAATTGCAATGTTGGTAGAATCAAATTTGAGAGAGAGGGATAAGGAAATATCGATACCTTGGAGTCGGAAGGTACCTCAATTGTCTCAAGGTAATAGTGCACTTGATGCTCCTATAGAAAGCAACCCTGCTTGGCTGGAGAGAGATATTTCAATTAACCCCCGACCTAGCCTAGGAGATCATGGTTTCTTGGGGCATAAGCTACCTCCCTCACCTAATTTGAGTGAAACACAATCCTGTATTTCGCCCCTCAAGTAACAAATTCTTCTTGGACACTGTATTGATGTACTTTTTAAAATAATTTATATAGATCTATGGATTTTCCCCTCCAATGTTTGTGAATTATTGCTATTTCTTTGCAAACATTGGCAGATTTTCCTTTTCCCTAGAAAGGTAGATTGGATCTAATCTACCAAATAATTAGTAGAGAGAAGTTAAAATGGAAGATTAGTGGATACCTTCTCAACCCAACTCAATAGAATTATCAGTTAATCGTAACGATATGCATAATTGTTTTGGGTAGCACACTTTGTTATTCTCTTCTTTTTAAATAATTTGAATGACTATTTCAATTTGTTTTTTTAATGTTTTTATTAAATAGATGTATAAATAAATGAAAAAGAACTAGGATTTTTTTGTTAAAAAATTAACAAAATCATTGTATTTTAATGTAATATGAGAGTAAAAATGTTTCACTTTAAAAATACAATTAGGGTAGTATTTGGATTTATGTATGGGATTAAAGTTAAATGTTACTAAAAAGCACATGACATCATTTGAAGTAGTTTGGGAAATGATCACAAGGGAGATTGGTTTTCTTGAAAATACTATCTAGGCTAAAACTAGCTTTTGGTCCTCGAATGAGACCTAAAATTGTATCACAAGGGACACTAGTTATCTTGCAGATAGTATCTACGTTGAAACTGCCTTTCAATCATAAAGTAAGACATAAAATTGTACCATAAGTGACACTAGCTATCTTGCAAATACTATCTAGGTTGAAAGCACATTTTGGTCCTAGAGTAAGACCTAGACCTACTTCTGATTGGATAAGAGCCCATCTTCCTTAGATGTAACGAAAAAAGTTAATGACCCAAGACTCATAAACATCTAATATGAGTGGAATTTCCCGCCCTTATGGACCACTAGTAATTCATTGTAGGTGGCATGTTTTTCCTCGATAATGGTGATGAGTCAATATGCATTTGTGGATAACACTGAGTGACACTTGCCCTCATTGTTGATTGACAATAATACGATTTTCCAACTTCAAAAAAAAAGATTCACCTTAAGGAGTTATCTTTTGATCAAGAAGCAATAAATGTATTTAATATTTAAAGTTATTTACGATTCATATTTTTAATTTTCCAACACAAGGAAAAGCCTACATCTAAACTAATTTATTACTAGTTGAGAAACTTGCAAACTTCTACTATTCCAAATGTCTTTGGATTTTGGATCATTAACCTATTTTCTTTAGTAGTATTTACTAGATACAAAATATCTCATATTATGGTTGATGAGGTTATAATAGAAAATCACCTAGCCATTATCCCCATAAACTTGTACCTGAATATAAGAACTTTTTGGCCACATATTCCTTGGGATTGTGTTATTGTAATAATAATGTAAATATGCAAAGTTGTAGATGATAAAAAGAGTAATCCGTTAGAGAATACCAATAATCACTTAGATTGTGTTTATGCAGCTCTCATTTTAAAGAAATACACATCAGTGGAGTTACTTTTTCTGCCAATGCCTTGCCTCATAGCCCAAGCTAAATCCATTATTTCTCTAGCCATTTTCTTTCCCCCAACATGTATAAATTTCTTTGTATCTGCTCCTCTTCCCTCTGGAACTCACGTTGAATCTCTTTTCCAGTCTACGTTTCACTCACACAGAACCCTAGCTACAAATTCCTCATGCATTCTTTTACAGTAGGCTGCATCGTCGAGCTCCTGTAGCCATTAGTCAACATGATTTCTCTCGTGCTTCTCAAACCTTAATGTCTTCTCTCATACATACCCCGTCTTCTTAAACCCTAATGGAATGGTATCTCCCTTCAGGCGAATTCCTCACACAGAGATCCCTAATTGGTGGAGAACAAAATTCTAGCAACTGAGCTAGCCAATGTAACCCTACATCCGTCAACTGCAAAATTCCTTCACTCTTATACTGTCCATGCTAACCTATGGCTTCCCTCTCTCGTCGATTGTTCATGATATCCCATGAGAGAGGCTAAATGATAGTCCATTGATTTCCATGCCTAGTCTGGTAAACGTACGCTCACGCCCCGTCAATTTCCCTCACAAAAACTCTCTAATCCATCTATTCTTTGGTTTGAGGTGCTAATGGTCTAAGTCTATTTTTCTAGGTGTGGCATTCTAGGTAGAGCCTAATCAAACTAATCAAAATTTCAATTGGTCATCTAGAATCGAACTAGCGGTTAGTCCTAGTTAGATCAATGGTGAAATGAAGGGATCGTTGTCTTGTTATTTGGGACATCATTTCCGTTATGATATAGACATTAAGCTCGACTTCATTATCTATTTTGGTCACGAGAAGCTAAGGTATCCTTGGATGCCATACAACATGGTAGCATTAGTTGCAAGAATTGGTTGAAGCACATTCAAATTTTTGAAGGTCGATCGAGTTTATAGATCGTGATAGCTTTATCACCTATTTCTTGCTTCCTTCCTTTCATTTGTCAGTAAATGAAAGGAGGAGGAAAGAAGAAGCTCAGACATAGGTGGGGTTGGCATAATCTTTGTTAGAGATATGATATTCATTCTACCCATTGTGAAAGGAATGGGTCACATGAAGTGACTAATTGCATAGGTCCATGGGAGAAGCTCAAAGAGAGATGAAATTAGAAAGAATATGAAGTTAAAACATCTCATTTGATGAAAATTAAAGAACCTATTCATTATGTTGTTTCCCATTGCATTATAGGAGTAACTAAAAATTTCTTTAACACTTCATTTTCTTCTTGGAGAGATACATGGCTTCTTGACAAAGGTGCAACCTCCCACATGACATTTTGAAGAGACGTCTTCAAAGACTTCAATGACAATGTAAATGACATAGTTTATTTTGCAAATAGATCAAGTCTCAAACCTTCGAGAATGGTCACTGTAAGGATTAAGTTGTCTGGACTCCTGTGTTTTCTTCTGCATAATGTAATATATCTTCTTGAGCTAGAAAGGAGCTTAATGTCCCTTTTGCACATCTATAGCAAGGCCACTATGTTAAATGTTCAGTGAAAAATTGAAATAAGGAAGGATTCATGAAATATGGTTGTCGTAACCAAAATGGAATATGGAAGATTCTTTAAGTTGAAAGCAACATCTACCCATACACACAATGTTGCATACCTCTCTCATCATGGTGAAGGTATAATTCCATCTAGTGTTTTGTGGAATGCTATATTTGGCCATATTAATTTTGACAATCTTCGTTTGTTGAGGTAGAATGGTGTTTTTGGTTTGCCTATTATTCCTAGGAAATTGAAGCAATGTGATGCTTGTATCCTTGGAAAGCATAACAACCAACCATTTCATGATTCTACTTCCAGAGCATGTAGAAAACTTGAACTGATTGATTCTAATTTGTGTGACCCTATGTATGTTCCTTCTGCAAATGGAAATATATATATTATGAAATTTATTCACGATTACACTAATATGTGTTTGATGTACTTATTTAAAGATAAATCACAAGCTTTTGAAACTTTTAAAAATTTTCATGTATGGATTCAAAATGGATCTCAATCTCATATTGACTCTCTTCACACTAATAATGGAAGAGAATATACATCTAATGAATTTAAAATCTATCGTCACCAACATAGGATAAAACATCAAACCGCAGTTCCATACAATCCTCAACAAAAAAATATGGCTGAGAAAATGAACAGGACACTCCTAATATGGTTTAGTCCATGATGTTTTTCAAGAATGTTAAATTAATGTCTTGGCATGATGCAATTCTATGTGCAGTTTATGTGAAAAATATGTGTCCATCTCATTCTCTTAAAAACAAGACTTGATATGAAATGTGGTATGGTCGCATTCCTTCGGTGAGGCATCTCAGGGTATGGTTCCACCTGTTATGCCTTGATTCCCAAGGAGCAAAGAAGAAAGCTTGATGCAAGGAGTTAGAAGTGAATCTTCTTTGGGTACTCAAATACCACTAAGGGATATCATTTTTACAATAAGACAAACAAGAAATTCATCATTTCCAAATATGTAATCTTTCTTGAATCCTCGAAGAAAGAGAAATTGTTGAGAGGCAACTTGATCATCTAGACAGATTCACTCATGTAAATACATATCATAACTTTGATGATCACATTCCAAATATTGAAGGGGGATCACTGTATTGGGTCAATCTTTGGAATCTCCTTTTTAAGCTCCATCTTCCCCACATGACAAAGTTCTGGCCACTTCATCAGAACCTGAAATTCATTTGAATGATGTGATTGAGAGGATTGAAAAGATGAGACTTGATGAGAACTCAACAACATCTCAATCAACTGAGAAAGATGGGCCATCTCATAAAGGTCCGCCAAAATGGCTCTCAAAAACACTTAAAAATGTTCATCTTGTGAGGTCGGAAAGACAAGAACTAAAATGTCCTCAAGACAAGTTGGAGATAATGTAGATAATTCAAACTCAAGTGATGTAGATGACATGGATGTTTCATATGATTGTGAGTTGAATCTATCTACTAACCTTGAACTTACTTCCTTTGAAGAATCCACTTCTCATGATGAATGGAAAGAATCCATGCATAAGGAATATGAAGCTCTCATCAAGAATGAGACACGGAAGTTGGTGGATCCTCTGTTCGAAACCAAACCAATCAACTACTAGTGGGTATTCAAGAACAAGTACATATCATATGGCTCACTCGACAAGCACAAAGCAAGGCTCGTGCAAAAATAGTTGCACAAACAGAAGGTGTTGATTATGAGGAGATGTTTCCCCCCATAACAAAATGGGAGATCATCCGTACTCTATTTTCCATGGCAGCGCACAATCGTTGGAAAATTCATCAAATGGATGTAAAGACTACTTTCTTGAATGGAGACCTGGAAGATAATGTTTTCATGTCTCCACCAGAAGGCTTTGTTTTGAACGAACAAGAACATAAGGTATGCAAGCTCATCAAATCCTTATGTGGCTTGAAACAAGCATCGCGAGCATGGTATAAAACGTTAACTGAGCATCTTTAGAAATTGAATTTGAAGCATTTCAATCTTGACGATGCAACTTTGTTTGTCAAGAAACTTGGAAAAATTGTTGTATATCTTGTAGTATATGTAGATGATATGTTGATAATAGGAAACAATGAAACCTACATTGCAACCATAAAGAAATAATTGAAGAGAGGCTTCAAGACTATATATTTGGGACATCCTCACTACTATTTGGGAATTGAGGTAATTCAAAATCCAAGGTACATATTTATCTCCCAGGAAAGTACATTGGAAAATTTTTGAACAAGGTTAGCATGGTCGAGTACAATCTCGTTTCTACTCCAATGGAATAGAATTTGAATCTCACATCAAAAGAATGGAATGAATTTAAGGATGTAACCAAGTATAGACAACTTGTGGGAAGTCTTATCTATCTTGCTACCACCATACCAAACATTTCATTTGTTGTTGGGATTCTTTCCAGGTTCATGCAAAATCCTTGTGAAGGATATTGGTCCACTACAAAAAATGTTCTAAAATACTTGAAAGGAACTCATTATTTTGGACTCATGTACTCTAAGGTGGATGACTTCAACGTGATCGAATATTTCAATTCAAATTTTGTTGGGGATAAGGAAAATGGAGTATCAACTTTAGGATATCTCATGAGTCTTAGATCAACAATTATCTCCACGAGACCAGGAAAACAATGAGCTCCAACAGATTCCACAATAGAGGTAGAATATGTAGTAGTTGTACAAGCGACGAAGGAGATTGTGTGGCTCAGGAAAAAACTTGAATATTTGCAGGATAAACAAGTGAACCAGGTTCATGCAAAATCCTTGTGAAGGATATTGCTCTACTATAAAAACAGTTCTAAAATACTTGAAAGGAACTGATTATTTTGGACTCATGTACTCTAAGGTGGATGACTTCAACGTGATTGAATATTCTGATTCAAACATTGTTGGGATAAGGAAAATGTAGTATCAACTTTAGGCTATCTCATGAGTCTTGAATCAACAATCGTCTCCGGGAAATTAGGAAAACAGTGAGCTCAAACAGATTCCACAACATAGGTAGAATATGTAGCAGTTGCACGAGCGATGAAGGAGATTGTGTGGCTTAGGAAAAAACTTGAATATTTGCAGGATAAACAAGTGAATTCTACTCGTCTTCTAGTTGACAATACTTTTTCAATCAAGTTGGCCAAGAATCCTAAATTCCATGATCGAACTAAGCACATCAACACAAAGTATCACTTGGGCCAAGACTATTCACTTGAGACATTGTTCCACAAATGAACAAATTGCAAACATCTTCACAAAAACGCTTGGAAGAGAAAATTCTGGAAAGTTTAGAATGTTGTTTGGACTCACAAACACCCCTTCAACTTAAGGGGGGGATGTTGGACACATAATCCTTGGGATTGCGTTATTGTAATAAAAATGTAAATATGAAGAGTCATAGATGATAGGAAGAGTCATCTCTTCAAGAAGACCAACAATCACTTAGATTGTGTTTATGCATCTCTCATGGTAATGCAATACACATCAATGGAGTTATGTTTTCTTCCAAGGACAAAACCCCCTATTACAATTTAACCTCATACTAAGAAAGAAGCATCTATATCATGCTCAAGTTATCAAAGTCTCATGCTTGATTTCAACAATTTTTTAATTTTTTTAAATGTAAGTGTATAAAATATGTTAAAAAATAAAAAGAATAATTTATTAAAAACATTTAAATGTGACTTATGGGATAATAAAATTATATTATTATATTTTAATTAATATGATTAAGTTTATTATATATTATGTAAAAGTAGTATTGGCTTTTTTTTGTTGTCAATTTATTTAAAATAATGGAAAAGTACTTTAAATTTGGTACAAATCAATCATATTTGAAAAATCACAATCAAATTCAAAGACAAAGATGGCCATTTCAAAAACAGAATATTAATTATAAAGTTGCAGTCCGTCGATAATCGTGTGGATAACAAATACACGCGTTTACGTAAACATCTGCATCACGTCTTACGTAACAAATTAGAGTCGAAGATTCCTCTAATTTAGCTTTTCCTCTATCTACATACTTCATTTTTCCTCTTTGATTTATTTTGCAAGGTGGAGATTCAATCTAGCAATCTTATAGTGGTGGCCTGGTTGGTAAAATAATATCATTTACATATGGGATCTAGTTGTTGATTTATCTAAGATATGATCTCTAATTAGGTGTCAATCGAAATCAAGGTAGTGAAAAGAGGAAGGATAAGGTCATTAGTGTAAAGGCGGTGCAATAAGGCAATGGAGGAAGGTCAAGATGCATTTTTTTGAGAGGGATAGGTGATTGGCATCATTGTCTTTTTCCTCAAATAAGTAGAAAACAACATTAGAAAAATATTTGCCACGTGGTTCTAACATACACTGATGTGTGACATACTTTCATAGACTCTTAATAAAGGACGAAAGTTGGATGACGAAACTCTCCTTACAAAACACCTTTGACATAATTATTATTATCATTAATTCAAATTTAAATGCTTTTAATAATATTTTTTTTTTCAGACAATAAAATACTTACAACTTCCTTTACTTTTTGTATTTTCTCTTATATTACATGCAAACCGATTAAGATGGGGGAGACTTTGTGAATTGGCAAAAAAAATAAAAAATTATGATGTGAAAATGTGGCATGACATTTTTTTGGTGGGTGATAAAAACAACTTCTATGATTGTGATTGCGCATGGCCAAGCTTACACAGTAAGTTGTAAGCTCTAGGCTTCCTTCTCGAAGGAGGTACCCATCTTTGAATGGCCAAAGAAAAAGATTCCAAGAAAATATATAACTCATGCAATCCGCGTGAAATCGATCACAGAGAAAACAAAAGTGTGTTGGCTTGATTGATTATGGTAGTGATATCAACTCTGAAACTAACGCTCCATTGGGTTAAGATAAAAATAAATCAACGTCCATAGGCTAAGATCATGCCTAAATGTCACGTGGATTCATGGGGCTCACATTCTATCTCTGAATTCTTTTTTGAAATTTAATTTTTATTTATTTTTAAGGTAAGAAAACGTTTATAATATTTAAAGTTGTTTGTTTAGTTTTTTTTTAAGATGATTTTGAGGTGTAAAATATTTCATGTGTAAATAAAATTTGGTTATTTAAAATAATTAATTGGTCGATAAGGAATAGGTTATCAATCTTGTCAAATATATTTGGATTTCAAGTTATTAGTCTATTTCCTATGAGAGATTCAAGAGTGACCACGAGGCATTGAACTTGAGTCAAAGATCTTTTAAGAAATGTAAGCATTGGTATGTTAGAATAAGCACATTCTATAACATGTTTTGTTGTAGATACCGTGCATAATTTGGTTATTATTATGACAAATATGTATACCTTTGTCATGTTTTCCATTCTGCATTTTAACCATATGTAAGATTGCTCCATGACAATACCACCAACTTCATCAAGATACTTTATTCATAATATCATGTGTGACAAACATATTATTCAAAAACTTGTTTAGATAGGGCATGTATGGTGAAATGGCATTAGTGAGCTAGTGCATTCACGAGAACAAACAACATGAATTAATGAGGATGGTGGTTGGCATATAGAGCTTCAAATATGTCACTTATGAAATAGATAGAGGAAAAGAAAGAAAAAAGATACAATTGGTGACATTCCAAGCGAGTAACTTTCTCTAACTTAACACTTAGTTTCTTTCAAACTTCACTTAGATATACAACTTATGGTGACATTTGTTTGTTCCACTAGGTACGAGTTTACAACTTCATTCAAGAATTCTTGGAAAAGGCCCAACAATATGTTCATCATGTCCATGTGGTTTGATAGTAGGATGAACAATTTATAATTTATTGAGATACATTTTCCCTCGATACTATAATTTCAGTGGTCAAATTTTCCAAGAACTACACCCTCGAGACCCAAGATGAGATTCAAATTCAATATTATCATTTATAATTTGAGAGATACATTTTCCCTCGGTACTATAATTTCAGTGGTCAATTTTTCCAAGAAC
>SNQJ01S0007854.1:192688-204420 GCA_010110895.2 Picea sitchensis | reverse complement strand
AGATAGGGCATGTATGGTGAAATGGCATTAGTGAGCTAGTGCATTCACAAGAACAAACAACATGAATTAATGAGGATGGTGGTTGGCATATAGAGCTTCAAATATGTCACTTATGAAATAGATAGAGGAAAAGAAAGAAAAAAGATACAATTGGTGACATTCCAAGCAAGTAACTTTCTCTAACTTAACATTTAGTTTCTTTCAAACTTCACTTAGATATACAACTTATGGTGGCATTTGTTTGTTCCACTAGGTACGAGTTTACAACTTCATTCAAGAATTCTTGGAAAAGGTCCAACAATATGTTCATCATGTCCATGTGGCTTGATAGTAGGATGAACAATTTATAATTTCTCGAGATACATTTTCCCTCGGTACTATAATTTCAGTGGTCAAATTTTCCAAGAACTACACCCTCGAGACCCAAGATGAGATTCAAATTCAATATTATCATTTATAATTTGAGAGATACATTTTCCCTCTGTACTATAATTTCAGTGGTCAATTTTTCCAAGAACTACACCCTCGAGACCTAAGATGATATTCAAATTCAATATTATCATTCAAAGAAAGTTTCCTTAATGGCCCATTATCACATATAGGTATGGTCTAGATAACAATGAAGACAAAAAAATATTATCGACGAAGTATCACTTCTATGTAAGTAATGATAGGTTCCATGAATTGCATTATATATGTCACCACTTCTAGTTTTTCTACAATCAATTGGATGATAAAAATATATAGAAGGAGAAACATTAGATTTGGTCTAACAGTTGTGTTGGTTAGTTAAAAATCTCTCTCTCTCTCTCTCTCTCTCTCTCTCTCTCTCTCTCTCNCACACACACACACACACACACACAACAACAACAACAACAACAACAACAACAACAATGGGTAATTTTTAATTTGGATGTGTCATGGCCAAACCATCCGAAATTAGTAATGAAAACATAGAGAAAATTGTTGTAGCCTGCATCCAAAAATTCCAATTTCAGACTCCAAAAATATTTAATATGCCAAACCAAGTTCTATAATAATTTACTTGAAAAGTATATTTACAAACATTTTGACCCAAAAGTAGCAAAAACTTACAATATATTACTTGAAATTTGAATAAGATGTCTCAAACAAGGTTTGGGTACCTTGTTCTTTGTTTTGGTTTCTTGATGTTGTTGATTGGTTTTCTTCCCTCTTGTAAGAGGGGGAAATGCCTTCTTTCTTAATGCATTTATGTAGGAGGCAATCAAGAGCTAGGGTAGATCTTATTGTTTTGAATGTCTTTTCTACTTTAGATTCTGAAATAGCTTCTCAATCCTCTTGAGGTTTCATTCCATATCTAGTATAGTCTTGTGTTTTTTGTCTATATGCCTCCTTTTTTTGCTACTTTTGTAACAAACTATTAACCCTCATTCAGAGAAACTTTTTGGTCATCGTAAATATCATAAGTCTCCAATCCATATTTAATATCTTCATCTTACGATTTCTCTACCTCCTTACTTTCCTTCTTTGAATCATCTTAATTTACAAGGGATTCGTTTATGTTATTGGTTGACTTAGGACTTCCTAAAGTTTCTTTAGCTATTGTAGCCCATTAACCTATGATTTTTTATGCCTAATATTTACCAGGTTATATAGATTCTACTTCGTATCAATAGGGGGTTTTAAAAAATTCTTTGAGGGAGACTCATCCTCTTGATTCCTTGGGATTGTTTTTTGCAAAATGCTTGTACTCGTGACAAGAGTTACATCTTAAAGGAATTTTTTCATAATCAAATATTTGATGGTGACTATAACTATCCCTATTAATTTACAACCCCTTCAAGAGGCACTTTTTTTGTTCCACTTCCACAAATTCTTGCAAAAGAATACAAGTTTCCTTTTAGCTCTACTTGATCAATGTATAAATCCAATTTGTCCTTAATATCTCTAAGGGTGTTGTCATCCCATAATATTAAAGGAAAATGTGTTAGCCTAAACCACATAGGTGTTGTTTCAATCTCCTCTTTTGGATTGAAGTCAAGAGACCAATGAGAAAGACACAAAACCCTAGATCCCATGAAATAGAGTTTGGAGTGGAAGATTAGGTCTCATTCCTCTCCGTTTTTAAAAATAAACAAATAACATCCTTGAGCATAAGAAAGAGAAAAATATTTCCTTTGAATTTTGGGATCCTAATGTTTTTCTTCCCATGACTCTATATATTTTGGACTAGGACAAAGGCCTATAAAGTTTCTGATAAATGTGCACTTAGACATACTAATGGATTTTCTCCTTGTCTCAGAGGATGGGAGATCAAATCAGTGGATTACATCCATCCTCTTGGAAAATATACACTACACAAGTTGATATCCTTTGGTTTCATTTAGAGAGAAAAATAATGACCTGGAAACTTCCATCTCAGAATAGAAAAAATGTCACATTTTCTTGACTTCACCTCAAACAATGGCTAGGGTTTCAAATTTATCTTTTCCTTCTACCTAAATATTCATTTCACTACTCATAGGGGTTTTGATTTGATGAGTTCTTTGAGACTTAGAAATATGCAACAATTAGGCTAAACCCTTGTTGGAAGTTGCGATAAGCTTCTCACTACTTGACCTTGTCGTGTCTTTTTTAAGCTAAACAAATGCCCACATATTTCAATGGTTGTGTTCATTACACAAAAAATACAAGGTGCCACATAGGTGTAACTATTTTTAGACTGGACATGGAAAATTAGAGCACGACAAAGTTAGAGAATATGTCAAAGCACCCCTATAAAGGGAGGAGTCAAATTTATATGCAAATTTCCTTATTCAAAATCCAAAATCTATACTTGAATGGTGCATTTAGTATCGATAGAGATAACAAGAGTTCAAGAAGAATCAACAAGGAAAATACATGTGGAAATATTGTTTTGGGATGTGGCCAAGGTAGATTGTTCACATGAATATTAATATGAGAGTGTGCATGGGACTTGTGGCTTTCATTTGGTTCGAAGCTCTAATAACCCTGTTTTGAAATATGGATGAGAAAACTCACTTTCTTCTATCCCCCATGTAGTGATAGTGAATGGGATGAGTTTGAAACATCAAATTGGGTTGATACATGGAATCATGTTTCACTTTTCATTGATCAATGTGAAATGATTGAATTAACCCAATTAGAGGAAAACCAATCATCTATTTCACCAAATTACAATCACGTTTCAAATATTGTACATCTTGGTATAATTTGCAGTCTCTTTGACCTATTTATGGTCATTCATTAGACATTAATGAACTTGTCTTATGCTATCATATATCTCACACAAATTCAATGCATATTAATTTATTAATGTCAAGAACTGTACATTATATTATTGTAGGGAACATATATATATTGGTTTCCCTAAAAGATAATGAATGGAGTGGAGATTAGTTGTTGCCATGTTGTTTATAGGTTAAAAACCCCAATATATCCCTAACTGATGATGAAGGAAACCATTTCGTAGTTGGGTCAATAGATGTTATCAAATGAAAATACATAACACAAGACAACACCACAATAAATAAGTGTATTTTGTGTTCAGGGATTTCAAAACAAGTGCAAGTGAATACCACTTTACAAACTTAATCATTGGTAGAAACTCTAGTTACAAATGATGCTAAAATTTCTCATCAAGGGTGTAACATACCTAGCCACCAGCAAGTTGGGCTATGCTACTTCAATAGGTTGCAACACACCCAACTACCAGCAGGCAGAGCACGCTATAGTCCCAAGACTCGGTTCTCTAAACGGGTCTCAAATTCTAACAACATTTAATCTAAAAACAAGCATGAAATAACCACATGCATTAATCAAGATCCATGCCACAACATAAAAGAGATAAATAACATGCCATGCACAACAAATATCCAGTAGATAGGAACATTATAAATACATATCTCAGGGATAATTAAATATACAGCGGAAATAAACATTACACAGAAAACATAGAGATCACTTATATTTGCAAGTAAACGTTCACGAACTGGTTGCAGACCAAGGTTTTTCCTCCCAACCATAGACACTTCTGTTCATTTACTCTCAATCAGCAGGTCACCCCCAAGCCAGGGCTATGAATCCACAAGGATGGGTCCTAGGCCAAGTCTAAACACACAACAGTTGGATAAGTATCTCTCAAGTTTCCCAACCTCACAACAAATCCTAATTTCCATCTCTCTTTCCCCCTCAACCTGCACAACCCCAAGAAATGAACACCTTTCTCTGCCATGCAAACCCTGAGGTTGCTCCATTTCTCTCCAGTGCTCCAGTGTTATTGCTCAGGAAATCTCCCTACTGGAAACTCTAAGGACTCTCAGCTGTGGATAGTTCCACCCGAACTGCCATCAAGATCAAGCACACAAGTGTCCATTCTCCTCCTGGAATGATCAGTAAATAATTATATCCATTCAACGATGGCTCTCCTCTTCCTGTCGTTTGTCTCCATGCTCAGCCCAAGAAAACACGAACTAGTAGTAGTGAGTGAAGAGGAAGAAGAACTTGAGAACAAGGGGAAGAAGACGAATCATGGAAAGAACGACCCCAAAACAACCCCCAAGGGATGTTTAAATAATTACATGAAGACAAGAGCCACATGGCCTCCCTCCCAAGAAGCTCATGTAACCCCTTTTTCTCCATAAAATCAATTATAGGTAATTAAAATAATAATAATTAGACTTAGCCCCTCAAGTCCCCTCTCTCATGGAATCATAACACTCTATCTCTTTTTTCCTTGTTCGTCTTGCAACCAACGGCGTATTTTATTAATTTAAATGAAGTATTACATTTCCTAGGCACTCTGGCCCCTTTTCGACTTAATTGGCTCACAAGCCTAAGTCACAATTACATAATACATTATAGTTCATAAGCGTTAAAACTGGAATGTTACATCCCCCTCCCCTTATTTTGGCATTGTCCTCGATGCACAACACCATTCTAATGTTATTAGCATTACAAATTCAGGCCCTCTGACCTTAATCCACACAAGCTATCCAAGCCAATATTATATACATAGGCACTCTGGCCTAAAATTAAACATGTATCCATGGGCATTCTGACCCTAAACATGTATAATGATCTTTGGAATTTATAATTATGGTAGCAGTTCCAACCAACAAGCTCTCCTTCCCTCTCAACCCTGCACAACCCCAAGAAATGAACCCCTTTTCTCTATCATGCAATCCCTCATGTAGTTCCACTTCTCTCCAGGGATTCAGTGCACTCAGCCAGGAAGTTTCAGAGTTGTGGCTTCCAGAACCCCAACTGTAGAAAGTCCATTGGACATTCTTCCTTCCATGCCTTTGTCAATTAATTGCTCCAACATCACCTTCTTTTCTCTCATAGTCTGGTAACTTTCTAGATCTTCAACATTCATCATTTTCCTACAACATTTCAAATTAGAGAGCATGTTAGTTCACAATTTGTGCATAAAATTCTCATTCTTTCTCATAATGTAAGAGTAAAGTTTCATAATCCAATACAATACTTATCTGTTCGGTTCATGGATCTACATCGATATGGATGTCTTGTTAACTTGGCTCACTATTTTCTTTGGACATACCCATTGTGTGCATGACCCCAATCAAGAGCTATCAAAGTCTCATTTTCCTTGTGGTCACTCACCTTCTAGGCCCAAGCTCAGGCATCCCCTTCTCTATTATACATTCCCTCAGGCAATCCATCTGTTATGGACCACTAGTGATTCATTGTAGGTGGCATGTTTTTCCTCGATAATGGTGATGAGTCAATATGCATTTGTGGATAACATTGAGTGACACTTTCCCTCACTGTTGATTGACAATTGAATTATAATACGATTTTCCAACTTCAAAAAAAAAAGATTCACCATAAGGAGTTATATTTTAATTAAGAGGCAATAAATGATATTTAAAGTTATTTACGATTCATATTTTTAATTTTCCAACACAAGGAAAACCCTACATCTAAACTAATTTATTACTAGTTGAGAAACTTGCAAACTTCCACTCTTCCAAATGTCTTTGGATTTTGGATCATTAACCTATTTTCTTTAGTAGTATTTACTAGATACACAATATCTCATATTATGGTTGATGAGGTTATAATAGAAAATCACCTAGCCATTATCCCCATAAACTTACCTGAATATTAGAACTTTTTGACCACATAATCCTTGGGATTGTGTTATTGTAATAATAATAATGTAAATATGAGTAGTTGTAGGTGATAAGAAGAGTAATCTATTAGCGAAGACCAATAGTCACTTAGATTGTGTTTATGCACCTCTCATGTTAAAGAAATACACATCAGTGGAGTTATTTTTTTTGCCAATACCTTTCCTCATAGCCCAAGCTAAATCCATTATTTCTCTAGCCATTTTCTTTCCCCCAACATGTATAAATTTCTTCGTATCTGCTCCTCTTCCCTCTAAACTCACGTTGATTCTCTTTTCTAGCCTACGTTTCACTCATGCAGAACCCTAGCTATGAATTCCTCATGCATTCTTTTAGCGTAGGCTGCATCGTCGAGCTCCTGTAGTCATTAGTCAACATGATTTCTCTCACGCTTCTCAAACCTTAATGTCTTCTCTCATGCATCCCCCGTCTTCTTAAACCCTAATGGAATGGTATCACCCTTCAGGCGAATTCCTCACACAAAGAACCCTAATTGGTGGAGAACAGAATTCTAGCAACTGAGCTAGCCAATGTAACCTTACGTCCGTCAACTGCAAACTTCCTTCACTCATATACTGTCCATGCTAACCCGTGACTTCTCTATCTCGTCGATTGTTCGTGATATCTCGAGAGAGAGGCTAAATGATAGTCCGTTGATTTTCCATTCCTAGTTTGGTAAACATATGCTCACGCCCCGTCAATTTCCCTCACAAAAACTCTCTAATCCATCTATTCTTTGGTTTGAGTCGCTAATGGTCTATGTAGATTTTTCGAGGTGTGGTGTTCCAGGTAGAGGCTAATCAAACTAAGGAAAATTGCAATTGGTCATCTAGAATTGAACTAGCGGTTAGTCTTTGTTAGTTTAATGGTGAAATGGAGGGATTGTTGTCTTGTTATTTGGGACATCATTTCCATTATGATATAGACATTAAGCTCGACTTCATTATGTATTTTGGTCATGAGAAGACTTCAACGACAATGTAAATGACATAGTGTATTTTGCAAATAGATCAAGTCTCAAACCTTCGAGAATGGTCACTATAAGGATTAAGTTGTCTTGGCTCTTGTATTTTCTTCTGCATAATGTACTCTATCTTCTTGAGCTACAAAGGAACTTGATGTCTCTTTTGCACATCTATAGAAAGGCCACTATGTCCAAATGTTGAGTGGAAAAATTGAAATAAGGAAGGATTCATGAAACATGGTTGTCCTAACCGAAATCGAATATGGAAGATTCTTTAAGTTGAAAGTGACATCTACCCATACACAAAATGTTGCATACCTCTCTCATCATGGTGAATGTATAATTCCATCTAGTCTTTTGTGGCATGCTATATTTGGCCATATTAATTATGACAGTCTTCGTTTGTTGAGAAAAAAAATTGTTTTTGGTTTGCCTATTAGTCCTAGGAAATTGAAGCAATGTGATGCTTGTATCCTTGGAAAGCATAACAAACAACCATTTCATGATTCTACTTCCAGAGCATGTAGAAAACTTGAACCGATTCATTCTAATTTGTGTTACCCTATGTATGTTCCTTCTCCAAATGGAAATAGATATATTATGAATTTTATTGACGATTACACCAAGATGTGTTCGATGTACTTGTTTAAAGATAAATCACAAGCTTTTGAAACTTTTAAAAAATTTCATGTATGGATTCAAAATGAAGTTCAATCTCATATTGACTCTCTTTGTACTGATAATGGAAGAGAATATACATCTAATGAATTTAAAATTTACCTTCACAAACATGGGATCAAACATAAAACCACAATTCTCTACAATACTCAACAAAACAATTTGGTTGAACAAATGAACAGGACACTCCTAAATATGGTTCATTCCATGATGTTTTTCAAGAATGTTAAATTAATGTCTTGGCATGATGCAGTTCTATGTGCAGTTTATGTAAAAAACATGTGTCCATATCATTCTCTTAAAACTAAGACTTGATATGAAATGTGGTATGGTTGCATTCCTTCGGTGAGGCATCTCAGGGTATGGTTCCGCCTGCTGTGCCTTGATTCCCAAGGAGAAAAGAAAAAAGATTGATGGAAGGAGTCAGAAGTGCATCTTCTTTGGGTACTCAAATACCACCAAGGGATATCATTTTTACAATAAGACGAACAATAAATTCATCATTTCCAAAGATGTAATCTTTGTTGAATCCTCGAAGAAAGAGAAATTGTTGAGAGGCAACTTGATCATCTGGACAGATTCACTCGTGTAAATACATATCATAACTTTGTTGATCAGATTCCAAATCTTGAAGGGGGATCACTATATTGGGTCAATCTTTGGAATCTCCTTTTGAAGAACCATCTTCCCCACATGAAAAAGTTCTGACCACTTCATCAGAACCTGAAGGTCATTTGAATGATGTGATCGAGAGGATTGAAAAGACGAGACTTGATGAGAACTCAACACCATTTCAATCAACTGAGAAAGATGGACCATGTCATAAAGGTCTACCAAAATGGCTCACAGAAACACTTAAAATTGTTCATCTTGATGAGGTCAGAAAGACAAGAACTAAAATTTCCTCAAGAAAAATTGGAGATAATGTGGATAATTCAAACTCGAGTGATGTATATGACATGGATGTTTCATATGATTGTGAATTGAATTTATTTACTAACCTTGAACTGACTTCCTTTGAAGAAGCCACTTCTCATGATGAATGGAAAGAATCCATGCATAAGGAATATGATGCTCTCATCAAGAATGAGACATGGAAGTTGGTGGATCCTCCATTCAGAACCAAACCAATCGACTACTAGTGGGTATTCAAGAACAAGTACATATCATATGGCTCACTCAATGAGAAAAAAATAAGGCTCGTGGAAAAATATTTGCACAAAAATAAGGTGGTGATTATGAGGAGATGTTTCCCCTCACAAAAAAATGGGACATCATCCTTACTCTATTTTCCATGGAAGCACACAATTGTTGGAAAATTCATCAAATGGATGTGAAGACTACTTTATTGAATGGAGACCTAGAAAATAATGTTTTCATGTCTCCACCAGAAGGCTTTGTTGTGAAGGGAAAAGAACATAAGGTATGCAAGCTCATCAAATCCTTATGTGGCTTGAAACGAGCATCGCGAGCATGGTATGAAAAGATAACTGAGCATCTTTTGAAGTTGTATTTGAAGCATTTTAATCTTGACGATGCAACTTTGTTTGTCAAGAAACTTGGAAAAATTGTTGTATATCTTGTAGTATATGTAGATGATATGTTGATAATAGGAAACAATGAAACTTACATTCCAACCATAAAGAAAGAGTTGAAGAGAGGCTTTGAATGATAGATTTGGGACATCCTCACTACTATTTGGGCATTGAGGTAATTCAAAATCCAAGGTACATATTTATCTCCCACAAAAAGAACATTGAAGAAATTTTGAACAAGGTTAGCATAGTTGAGTGAAATCTCGTTTCTACTCCAATGAAATAGAATTTGAAAGTCACATCAAAAGAATGGAATGAATTTGAGGATGCAACCAAGCATAAACAACTTGTGGGAAGTCTTATGTATCTTACTACACCATACCAGACATTTCATTTGATGTTGGGATTCTTTCCAAGTTCATGCAAAATCCTTGTGAAGGATATTGGTCTACTACAAAAAGAGTTCTAAAATACTTGAAAGGAACTCAATATTTTGGACTCAGGTACTCTAAGGTGAATGACCTCAACGTGATCGAATATTCCAATTCAAACTTTGTTGGGGATAAGGAAAATGGAGTATCAACTTTAGGCTATGTCATGAATCTTGGTTCAACAATTGTCTCCAGGAGATCTGGAAAACAATGAGCTCCAACAGATTCCACAATATAGGTAGAATATGTGGAAGTTGCACGAGTGACGAAGGAGATTTTGTGGCTCAAGAAAAAACTTGGATATTTGCAGGATAAACAAGTGAATTCTACTCGTCTTCTAGTTGACAATACTTTTGCAATCAAGTTGGCCAAGAATCATAAATTCCATGATCGAACTAAACACATCAACACAAAGTATCACTTGATTCGATATCATGTAGAGGACAAGACCATTCACTTGAGACATTGTTCTACAAATGAACAAATTGCATACATCTTCACCAAAGCCCTTGGAAGAAATTTTTTTGAAAAGTTTAAAATGATGCTTGGACTCACAAACACCCCTTTAGCTTAAGGGGGGATGTTGGATGCATAATCTTTGGGATTGTGTTGTTGTAATAATAATGTAACTTCAAGAAGAACAACAATCACTTGATTGTATTTATGCATCTCTCATGTTAATGAAATACACATCCATGGAGTTATGTTTTTTGCCAATAACAAAACCCCCTATTCAGAAGACACCACGTCATACAAGGGTGAACATGTCCAATGATAGTGGAGAGCAGAGTACCCATTTTGGTATTTATGCTTCAGAATTAGAAATATTTACTGTGACTGTAGATATTTATTTCCTAACTTATACTTATATATTATATTCTCAAAATTGAAGAGCATGTAGCTCAAGAGGGTGAAATGCGAGAGGAACCAAGTGGACAAGAAATTAACGCACCAAATTTCACAGCTACATACATAGGTAAAGAGAAATAGGTTAATGTTAATCAAAATAATGAATTAGTTATTTCAATTATATTTCAACATATCGATATGATCATTTTTGTTGTTGCAGTTCACGACCCTGAACAGATGCCTCGACGCCCTTCTTAGTGATGTACTAGAAGTATGGCACATGAGCGCATGGAAACACAAACAATAGAAGGACAGGGCACACGAAATACAATGTCCTTGGATGATTATGATACCCCAATTGTCAATTTTATGAATGTAAAAAAACATAAATCAAAGAAAAATTAAATGTATAAATTCATGACTTGTATTTGGATGTTTATCAATGTTCATATGTTCATATGATTAAATGTTTATATGTTCATATGTTTTGATGACTATCCTAGTTATGCATGAATGTCTATATTTTTTCTATATATATAAAATCATTTGTTGGGTATGGGGAATTGAGAGAGATGTGAGGGGGGGGGAGGGGCCATATGAGCTTCCACCTTCACATGGTTGGCCATGTTCAGTAGAGAATAACCTATCATTGAAGCAAAGAAAAGCTCATTAAGGTATGTGACCACTTAATTTTTTTCTAGAATATTTTACATAACTAAATGCATGTTTATTTGCTTATATATTATTTATTCATATAAAGAATTTGTCTTTTATGATTCATGCAGGTCTTCGTGATGGAAATGCATGTTGTGGAAAACTCTTATCAAGTTGTATGGGATAATGTATCTGGCGAAAGGGCAATGATAAGGTAAGGGTTTTGACGTGTTTTTTAAAGTAGGATTTATACTAGTAAAAGTTCACAATCCTCATGAAAGGATACAATTGCATTTTTCGTAGACAAGCATCAATTTTTTTAACAAAGTATGAATCATAGACCATGGGAAAAACCTTTTTTTGTATTCTTACATTGACCAATACAACTATAACAGATTTTTAGTACAAAATCTTAACCCCCCCCCCACACACACACACAGACACATATATGAACCCTAAGTAA
>SNQJ01S0007854.1:161307-192193 GCA_010110895.2 Picea sitchensis | reverse complement strand
CCCACATTTTATTTACCTAGTTTAACCACCACTTCAAAATCAAACTCCTAAAATAGTAGCAAACATCGATAGAATTAACCTTCCAACATTGTAATGTTAACCAAATACTTGACCACTAAATTATCAATGGACAACTTGAAGGATTGGTCCAAAAGATAATACTTGAAATTTTGTAGCATATACGCCATCACCAAGCGCTTGCCTTTCATGGTTGTGTAATTAAAAAAAAAATTCTACAAAATTACATGGGGTGGTGTAGCATGTGTTCCCGTAGCTATGCCAACATGTTCCCAATGCAATGGTAGTGGAATCCACATGGACATGGAAAGAGCCCAATGCGATAAAATGCATGTTGGGTTCTTGGAATAGTTCAAATTATTTTGATAATAATAACTTTGATCTGTTCTACCAATAAGGTCTAAGGTTCGAGCCCATATAGCCCTGTACATTCCACTAAGTTACACTACTCTTATATATATATATATATCCCCTCATAGTCCCTATGACTTGGACTTTCAAAGTCTTTTGGATCATATCAATATATTTTTCTTATCAATATCGGTGGATGGGAACATGGGTCAACACAAACCTTATGTCTAGTAGGTTCCTAGTGGGTAAAATATGCTTACTTCTTTAGCCATGAGAGACCTTGTCCTTGTTATTGGCTTCCTACTCTGTATCTTTATTATCTTTTATGTTATACTTGATTGATAGGATCATTTTTTTATGAGTAGATGAACCTCCTATCTTGAGCATTGTTTCAACAATGTCTTGGGCTATGCCTTTTATCCGTAGAGAATGGGTGCTTTTTTCTTTTTGGTTTATTTTTTGAATTGTTCTTATCTTCTTTTTAAAGTAGCCCCCTTGAATGTTGGGGCCATCCTACCTAGTGACCTTGTTAGTAATATTCTTCTTCCCCCTTTTTTTTGTGTTGTAGGAGCCACTTCCACACCTATGGTGGACTATGAAGCTAGAAATTATTCTTCAGTTATCTTAAAACATTGATCCTAAATAACCTTGTCCTTCTATATTGCTAGGGCATCAATGATAATAAACTTAATAATCCCGTTATGGACACATGCCTTTAGATTTCCTTCTTTCAATCTTAGGGGCACTTAGCACATTGTAGAGGATGGGTGAGAAACTTAGAACTTGAATTGGGTTTAAAATGAGTAAAGTTGCATTCAAAATGAGTCCTTTTGGTGCATACTTTATCTTTGAAATCACCACATCTTGTGATGATTCCTTTACTTCATGTAAACATACTTACTTTTTTTGCATAGGCCACAACTCTTTCACTTGATCACTGGCACCTTGTTATGGATTGAAATTGATTGTTATGGATTAGCATTGCAATCCCCTCTCCCCCAACTTATATTTCAAATGATCATGTATGAAACACTACATAACTATGGCCCAATTTAATAAGTATGGGATGGTAAGAGTATTGGAAAACTAGATAATGCTTAACACTATATTTAAACAATGTAATAACTTAAATCAAAGATAACATAGGTGATAACTTGTAGACATGATAAATGAAATTATATTTGATGAAAACGTATTGAGCAATTCTTGACTTGAGAGGTAGCTTGAAGGAAGAAAAGTCTCGGCATGAGTTTGCATTCTATTTGCATGAGGAGACAAACTCTGTAGCATAATTCTATTTTTAGCAAACTCTGTAGCTAGGCCTATTTTCTACTTAGGATTTTGCATTGGTAGCATACTTGTAGGTGTTGAAGTTTGCCACTAGAATAGGGAGGATGTAGGCTGAGAACTTTGTAGCAGTATGGCAATGTTGATATTTGGGCATTCCGATTGTGATAGAAGGATGTAATTTTGAGTAGTAATATGTTTTTTTGCATTGAGGTCCTTGTAGTTATTAAAATAGGTGAGGGTTTATATGATATCAACCTAATACCTTTGAAGTCTCCTTCTTAGCCTAAAACTATTAAGTAGTGTACATTGTCTTTTGATAGTGGAATTGGTCTTACAATGTACATTATCTTGAACTTGTAGCCAACCTATAAAAATGATATCTTCAAATTTTGGAGAATTCTTTATTTTGATCGATTCCATAGCTCTAACTGAATGATGGTTCCTTTTTCTTCATCTTATTGATAATGAGTATACTGGAGTGATCTTTTCTTTGTTTATGAGTTACTTGGGGTAGTAACCTCTTGTAGAGTGCTTAAAATATTGGCAGCCATAATGTTTTTGAATAATCTTGTGAGTATAAAAGCTGGATGCTGAATCTTTATATCTGACTATGGAAAAGATCTCTGGAAGCCCTAGTTCTCCCATGAAAACTCGATGAAATCAGATTGCCTAATAAATGATTATTTAATTTAATGAGACCCAACATAACTTACTCTAGATTATGCACTGTTAAATATTATATATTTAGCTTGAATAATAGTCATGACTATAGTATTGATGCAAATCTCTAACAACATTACAGATGACATCCATATTTTAAATGTACTCAGACATTCTATTGCATGGATTTTATATCAAATATCTTAGTGGCAGTGACATTGTTTACAAAACTTGATTTTCATAGTTGTGTGATCCATTGMTTTTTTCCCTATGTCACTCAACCTCTATGTTGAAGATCATCCATCAAGATGTTGTGTAGATGGTATGAGCTATCCTAGAGTTACAGAGCTCAACAATTTTTGTAAGTCTATGCTATTGAGGGATATATGGTTGATGCTTATCCTATTTCTTGAAACTTGTAGTTGGATCCTTGATACTTCTATAATTCCATCAAATAAAGTTAAATATGCATAAATAAGGTATAATGTATTTGAAATGACGTAGAGGGGAATCATTAGAATAATTTTTCCTTTTTTTAATATTTTTTCTCAGAATCGACTTCCATTTTTGGTTTTCARTTTTGTTATGCCTAGTGGTGCCTCACAGAGGTTTTCAGCATGAGGAAACATTTTATTCCATAGAATAAGACTTTCCGGGAAACTTAGTTTTCAAGCCAATCTCCACCTTAAGATACCTCAAAATAAGTTTTCATCATAAGACATATATATTTTATTTAATTTTTTCTTTTCATGAGATGGTTGTTTTCTTCCGTATGGAAGGTAGGGGTTCCATCAATCACAACCAGTTGTGGTTGGGCTTTAGAAGGTCCTAAGCCTCCTTGTTGTTTTTGGATATTGATTCTACTATTTGAACTCAGGAGAAAGAAAAACATGGTCATTATGAATTCCTATATATTTCCTTGGGATAAACTAACCAACTTCTTGGAGGAACATGCATATATAAAATATTAGGTGGAACCATTTGTACTACTGCTTGCATTTCATGCTAATCGACCCTTATTCTATTTGACCCATACAAGAGTTTTTCTTCTGAATAATCTTTTGAGATTTTTTTTTAAGTGGATGTTTTTGTTTCCTTTGTATAATTAATTTTGAGTTCTTAGTTCTTTCATTGGGTAGCTCACTCTTCCTTGAAAAACACTTAAAATCTTAACTTGAATTTGTAGAAAACTTCTTTGCACTATCATCTTCTTATCACCTTTAATGATAGTTCGTGGAAACCATGTTTTTTTAAATATTATTTATAGATATCAATGCTATGTCTTTTAATATTATGGGAACCTCGAATTCTACTTTCACTCCAAATACTCTTCGAAAACATACTTCTTATGAAATTGTTCCTCAAATCACTGCCATGTCATAGAAAAACTACTCCACCCAAATTGTGGTTCTAGAGTTCTCCACCATAGTAAGGCACTTTCCTTAAACTATTAGATGGCCAACCTAGCCTTCTTATTACCATAATGATTTCGTAGAGAAAAGCATAGGTTCATGTTTTTCAACCATGATTTGGATTATGCTGAGAACGAAATGAGACAAAAACAAAAGTATATCAGAGAACACAAAATTAGAGTGAAACCCAACTTCTATTAATGAATTAGATAGAAAAACATTATGGAACACAAACTTGCAGAATGAGCTAGCTTATCTATGAAAAGAAAGAGATGTTGGCTATGCTTCATTCGCAACAAGCTTTACATCACACTCCATTGCATGCTTGAAGGGCCTCCTTCACCTCAATTATATATGAGAGAGTGAGAGGAGAGTAATTCCCATGATGCATCTGGGATAAATTAGTCTAAGTTTATAAAATGCCATAGGCATGTAAAATACTAGGAATTCCCGGGCAATCACCATCCCAGTACTACTCTAGCCCGAGCACGCTTCACTACGGAGTTCTAATGGGATCCAGTGCATCAATGCTATGCTATAAGAATGTAAATAATACCACTAGGAAATCATTACATGATGTATGTAATTAACAAATGAAGATGTCATTACATTTCATTCCCCATCAAAAGGGTGAATATTATAGTTTATCAAAACCATATGCTTGAAATGTTGATTCAGTGGAAGAGGTGGATGGACACCAAGATCCACCTGGATCATTCCTCCCCCCTTAGGAAGCAATGGTCCCCATTGCATAAAGTTCCCTCGAGATATGGAGAAACTTCTGCTGAATTTGAACCTTGGTGAGCCACTTGCCTTGTTGAAGTAGATGCCTTGCTTGTACTTTGCATGTGGAAGGATGTCATGAACTTTGCTACAGTGAAATCTAGTGGGGAAAATATGTGTATGAGTGTTTTGTCTTCGTGATGTGAGGCGAGTTGCATGAATCTTCCCAAGGATTATGAATCGAGCCAGTAGTGTTCATATTGTAACTCTATTTTGCATAATAAGACAAGCTAGGTGTTAGGCACTACTGGCGCTACCCACACTATGTATCTATTTCTCTTGTATGTTTCACAAGTGTTCTCTT
This sequence comes from Picea sitchensis, assembly GCA_010110895.2. Lineage (NCBI taxonomy): Eukaryota > Viridiplantae > Streptophyta > Pinopsida > Pinales > Pinaceae > Picea > Picea sitchensis. The sequence continues at coordinate 187,375 of SNQJ01S0007854.1, read as the reverse complement.
GTTTCACATGTTCGTGATTGTATGCTTAAATGAGACACCAAATATAGACTTAGTTAGATTCAAGGACATGTCGTACTTTCTGCAACATGGAAATAGTTTCCTCGGGTGACTAAAAGTATCTCTTGATAACTTGGAATGAATAGTATGGTCATTAAGGTAAACCTAAATAATCATAGAAATTAAGTCATCAAATGTTATGTGTGTATCTCTCTAAAAAGTGGCACCTGCATTGATTATAACAAAGGTCATGCATTCAAAAGTGAAGGTGCCCCACTGAGTAGTGAAGGTGGTTTTATAATGATCTTCTCACTTGAGGTGAATTTGATCACAACCTAAGAATCCATCAAGCAGAGACATCATTTTGGATCCTACAACTTGTTCTAGGATTAGTTCCATGTTGGGGAGCATAAGGTTATCCTTCACTCTTTCCTTGTTAAGGGTTCGAAAGTCTACACATAGTCAAATGTACCCATTCATTTTGTGAATTAGGACCAAGTTAGAAACCCACTAAAAGTACTTGACACAAAAGTCAATAATTATCTCTCCTTCTACTTCCACCTTTGCTTCTTTTGGTTTACTTTTCCTATTGCTTCCTTTTCCCTTTTCTTTTTCTCTGCTACTGAAGAATAAGCCTATGCCTCAACTACCTATGTATCCTCTCTTGCTAATGGTGTTGTATTTACCCAGTTAATTGCTTCTGATTCAATGGATTAAACCACCTCTATTGCTTATGCCCTTACCTATGTTTTTGAAGAAGAATATTCCTCTCTAGCTACAAGGTCAACTCAATCAAATGGATCTATGGATGTCAGTGGTGGGACTGGATATAGAACCAATTATGATATTGGAATTGAGCATCTCGTCAAATTCCCTCCTAATAGTGGCCTCAAAGGCTAGAGTAACTTGTTGTTGTCTTTGCCAAATAGGAATAGTGTTGTATTTTATAGTAAATAGCATGATGGATAATTCTCAGGTCGAAACCAAAAAAGTCATTATATGAATAAACAAATACATCCATGAATTCAAGGAATAAAGTAATATTATTTTTCTTTTCTAACTCGAAACAATTAGTGCTTATAAACAAAGTTTTAGGGTCATCATGTGCACCAATATTCATAAGGATAGTGTATGATACCTTTCTCTTTGAAGACTCTTGAGAGGATGTGTTCTTACTCCCAACATCACTTAGGGAAAAGGAATTATCCAAAGGTAGTAAGCCCTTGGGAATCTTTTTTTTGTCTATGAGAATGACATTAGAGTATCAACTTTCTCTCAATAAGAAAAAAGCAACAAATGTCCCTATCATCCTAGAAAATTTGCCAAGAAACATCATTATCAAGTAAGTGAGGTTTATACAAATATATCATAGGGTGGTTACAATGGTTAGCCAATAGCTATCTCTCGAGTCTAGTAGTGTAAGGAACTAGCTTATCAACTATACAAATTTGCTTCTCTACAACTATTTCCAACTCTTCATGTAGATTCTCATGTAGATATTTTTTTTAAAAAACCTATAGGAGGTGTGGCAATAACGACGAAAGTTCGTCGCAAAAGTTTTTACTCTACCAAGAATTTTCGTGGCAATAGCGATGAACGTTCGTCGCAAAATAAAAATGAGTTTTACTCTACCAAGACTTTTCATGGAAATAGAGACGAAAGTTAGTTGCAATCTTCCACGCTTTTTTGTCACACATATAGCTTATGTGTCGTAAAATTTTGGTGAGTCAAGGATATTTGTGGCAATAGCGACGAACATTCGTTGCAACTTTCCACGCTTTTTCGTCACACATATGGCATCTGTGTCATAAGTTGTTGGTTAGTTTTTTACTTTGGCACGGTTTTTCGTCCCTATTGCGATGATGTTTCATCGCTATTGCCACGCTTTTCAAGGTAAACCTATCTTGAGGATGATGACATGTGGCGACCTTATGTTGTCTCTATTTCCACGAAAACCTGGTTCATGGATATAGCGACGAAAAAAGTTTCACGAAAAATAGTCTTTGCTTTCGTGGAAAGTGCGATGGATATGTGTGGCAGTAGCAATGAAAAACCGTGGAAATTTTGGTCATATGTAGTAATGCTTGATTTCTAATGCACATAAAAAATTAGACTAGCCCGCATTGGATAGGACTTGGAATTGGCGTGCAATATCAAAACTTGGTCCGACGTGCACTTCTTTTTATTATCTATGTATTAGCTTAGGTGCATGAAAAACAAGAATCGACGTGCATAAAACTTGGAATGAGCATGAAAAAATTTGTTTGCGCGTGCACGTGAGAAGATACCAAAACTTTGGGTGCCAAAAGTCCCCCACCACTATTTTGTGGCTTGTCCTCGATCCAAATACCTCATGGAATGACCTCCAGAATGGACATGACAATGCTTCTGAGTTCTTGCATGAACTCCTTAAACTGGCACTTGGGCTCATTAAGGTAGCCCTATAAATCTTGTGTGAGATGAACAACCACCTAGGTTTCGACTACTATGACCTAAGAATATGTCAAGTCAATTGTGTTTATTTTCTCAATGAGAGGGCCAGCAAAAACGTGCATGTATGAGAGCTGCATAAACAACAACAAGGACTTATCAACTGTAGAAGTGATCATCTATGACATACTCTGATGCTCAGTTTGAGCTACAATGATGTCCTTTGTTTTTTATGCAATTTATAGCATCGCAGTAGCATTCTCCCTGGGAGGCAAAGAATCCATATCTCTCTTTAGTTTTGTGACCTCCACCTCTACCGTGTGAACCTAATATTCAATAATAGATACTTTTGGTGGAGCTTGGAGATGGTTCCACAAGGATAATTTGTATTCGACCATGCAGGAGAATTTTTCCACCCTACATTAGCCATCATGGAGAGATGCTTAATCATTTGTTAGAATTGAGTTATTGTTGGTTTTTTTTGGTGGATCGATGGATGAAGAGAGACAAGCTATGAATCTAGATTCTGCAGGAGGGCCTTTACAACCGAGATTTTAAAGTCCAGATGGATGTCAGTCCCTTGTGTACATGTAGTGGGAATTTGTGCATATAGGTTGTCCATGGCTACAAGAAGATTGGTTAAAATTGTACTAAGATCAATGTACTAGGCTTGGGAAATTGCATGTGCTGCAATTTTTGTGTCATACCTCCTCTATAATACTTGGTTATCTTGAATATCCTTTTGAAATAGTTGACACATCTAATTATGCGTGACAATGTCCACTTGGTATTGGAGTTGTAACTGTGCATGAGCTTAGCCCAATTTGTAGTTGCGCTCACTTAACACAGAGAGTAGGGTGGTAGGAAAGTCTTGTATCATGGGAGTTGGAATTGGTGCTAATGGGATACCACCATTGTTGGAATCTAATATAAGTAATGTTGGGGGATCCACTCAAAGGACTAGAGTGGAGGAACTGGAGCTAATTATGGAATTCGGCCGATGTAGAGTAGTGTTTAGTACTGGTGTAGCACCCCCAGGCTGTCACTAGAGATGGTTGACATTGCACATAGCGTCCATATGTACTTGTTTTTGTAGAAACAATTATTATTTTAAGACATCTATTAATGTGGTGATGCCCGATGCCATTTGAACGAAACCATGATGTGTGGAGGGAATGGTATTGTGGATATATGGGTTGGTCAGCTGTTGATTTTCCCCAACCGAGGTGGATTGTTCTTGCTAATGGGTGGGATGTGGGTCTCGAGATAACTTGATGGTCTTATAATCTTTAGAATACCTTCCATGGGGGACCACACATTGTTCCTTTTGTTGCATAGCTTCAACCTTATTCCAATCCTGATTACATTTACTGCATGTTTCTAGAGTATCAGTTTCCTTAGTAGGAAGTGGTTGTAGATGAGAAGGCCATTTGGTAACACCTTGTTGGATTTCCTCTTCCATTATGAAGAATGGTAGGAGTGCAATTGCAACACCCTGATCATCACTGGGATAAATGAACACATTATGGAAAGTACATTCAAATAAAAGGTAACCATCATACCTATCCATGAGGTTGTGTGGGATGCACACTTGCGAATTATTTGCCTGGATTAGTTTTTGGTAGAAACTCTAAAACATATTGTCATTAGACTCTTTAGTGTGAGGATCCTTTCTCTCTTACAATCACAGGAACGAGGGAGCTTCAAAGGAATTCCTAGTTCGAGCTGGTCATTCAAAACTCCAAGGGGGACAAATAACCATAGCGAGAAGAAGTAGAATCCAACTATAATGAAACTCTTTCCTGGAGCTTTGGGAATATAAAAAATCATCAATGAATTCATTCATTAGATATCAATACCAATCCATTTGAGCATTGGCTACACATTGTTCAACTGTAATGAATACCCCAAATGGGCACTCCTCCTTTGTACATTTGCGTAGGATTTTTCAATCTATCAACCGTGTAGAAAAATGAACCAGTTGGACGTTGATCTCTGAAATGAGTACCCTACACCTTCCATGGAGTGTACTATATTTGTCATATATTTTTTGTTATGTAGTGTCTTTAGTGGCTAAGGATTTTTCTAGCTCATCACCATGCATGGGTAGACCTATAACACATCATATTTCTACCTCATCGATCATATACTTCCCCCCAAGCCATAAATACCCATCATGTAGGTGGGTGAGTAAAGGATGGACACACAGGGTGATGATATCACTGTACCCAAAATGAGGGTAGTCAATCAAAGGGAGGATGTCAGCTTGTCTAGGGGGTTGGGCCCACTCTTGGGTGAGCACTAAGGGATTACCATCTGCACTATGAAAAGTGCATGCATAATTATGGAAGTCCAAGGTGGGGAATTTCCCAGGGTCGAGGACATCGTAATTGGTCAAATGGACATCTTGCACTCTCCCCCCTCCAGAAACCTATGAAAATCACATGCTGAGGTAGTGCTGACTCTATTGTTTTTCATTATTCAATAATCTGGGATTTATTTTGGCCATGTGATTTGCTTAACAAATCCATGATAATTATTTCAGTTGGGTTCTGGGGAAGGCTATTGTTGTGTTAAATAGGTTGATACTTCCTCTCACCATTACTATTACAATGCACATCCTACCAAGATTTTGGACCCTTTTTTTAATAGAACGAAGAAGGTCAGCATTGGTATGGCCATCATTGAGTCGTAAAATGGAAAGTTACCAAGCATGTACAATGAAACAACTGGGAGGTGTGTTGGGGGCATTAAGGACTCAGAGTGTCATAAGGTAACCATCATTGTCCTCCGGGTCATTCAGACATATATTATCCCAGTATTCCCATGAATATATAAATGATCAAAATTTGCATGAGATGCTTTTGCTAATATTTGTGATCCATGAAATGTATCAACCCTTTTGCATTAATGGCACATGATTACCATTTTCATTTCCAAATGTGCAGAATATATGGGGGGTCGTAGCATTTACTGTTGAATTCCTTTTTAATGGTATTTTCCCTCTGGTACCGTATAATGGACACGTCATTATCTTAATTCATGAGAATACTAGGACTGTCGAGCCATAATTATGATAGGGACATCTCCGTACATGTGCAAGTGTTATTATTCAAGGGCATCGTGCATGTTTCCTATGCAACCTGATGTGGTTCCCCCTTACTTTCTTAATCATAGCAACCCATGGTGGGCCACAACACTAGTTCACCCATATCCATCCTACCTATTTCGTCCACCGAGTATCCCTGACTATTTTATTCTTATAGGCTTCATCTATTTTCTCAATGGGGTTAGTTGTGATGGGACGATTTGATGTTCTTTCTTTTTCCACAAACTTCATAGAAAAATCCATTTCTTGCACATGAAACTCCTTTACACGTGTCATGGAAACCCTAGGTTCCAAGAGAGTATTCTTCTTTCTGAATAGCCCATGCATGGCCTCTAAGTATCTATGGTGCATCCGATGTCGGTTCATGGCTATCCACCATCATTCAAAAGAACACATGTAGCGATGAATATCCATATCGGGTCTTAATATTTCCTGCATCAATGCTTCGACAACTACCCATTCATGATAAGATTCTCGATGTTGTTAGAATATTAAGGATTGTGCTCATTTTACCATTGACAATACTCTTTTCACCCAACCATAGGTCGAAGCCACCCTCCGAGCACCTTGACCTTGACAGAGAAGAATCTTGGTAGCAATCAATAGCCAAGAAAGGCCAATGCACCAAGCAAGAAAGTAACCAAAGCTGATCAGATAGTCCAACCTAGAAACTGGCACAACACCTTCTCCAAAACTTGCGCACAAAACTTCCAGACTGCAGTGTGCACAAGTGACTTCTGCAATTTTGTGAATGTGAAAAATGAGAGTTTGGTGCCCTGTATTTATAATATTTCTGATGGACTTGCCAAGGACGACTTCTCCTTCTGGGTACTAATTAATTCATATTATTTATCTTTCTTTAGCTGACATCTCGTCTAGGGTTACATTCATTTCTTTGCTTCCTTTATGAATATTCTAATCTCGTCATAGGTCACAATAGAGGTTCATACCTCCCGAAGCTATAATAATATCAACACTCCCTCCTAGCTAGGGTGGTATGGTCTTGAGCACAAATAGACCATTCAACTGGTAGAATCACGAGCATTGTCATTATTTATCCAACTGGATAATCTCCATGACACAAGTACAATATTAATTGATAGAACACATATGTGTTTATCCACAATAGTACAAAACTACTCAGACCGTGACACATAGTTACAAACAGTGGAACATATCCACCACAGTAGCATAACTCTACATAACAATCCTCTGATATCAACCTGCACAGAAACAATGTTATGATATAAACATAATCATCTGGGCCAATCTTTCACTCACATCTGTGAGATCTGAAAGAATATCTTCCCTCAGAGTAGAACATCAACGATGGGCTATCTTCCCTATTCTTCTCAAACAAGGAAGAATGATTGTTTCTGATTTCTGAGCCTGGACCATTCCTCCAACACTAAACAAAGTGTAACCTGGAGAGAATGAATCTTCCCTAAGGAATGCCTGTCCCTGATTGTTGAGCCTGGACCATTCCCCACCCTAGGCCATTCCTCCAGCACTAAACAAAGTGCAACCTGGAGAGAATGAGTACACCCTAAGGAATGATTTTCCAGATCATTTCCTTGGTTAACCACAAGAGGAAAAGATTGTCTTGTATCAACCTCCAAAATGGACCATTCCTCATGTTAACCACAATGATAAATCGTTGTCCGGTGAGGCGGGCCAGTCTTCTTGAGTAACCCTCAAGAATAGAGACTGCCCTAGACCACTCTCCATGTTAACCACAATGGGAAGTCGTTGTCTACGATACATCAACAATCTGGACCATTTCCCATGTTAACCACAATGGGAAATCATTGTCCGTCAGAAATATCAATCCACTTTCTGAATAGGAAAGAATCTGTCCAAGCTGGACTATTTTTCAATTTTGAAAATAAATGTCTTCAACAATATTTTCAGTGCTCCCTCCCAACCTGGAGAGTCATTTCTTCCCTTTCATCTAAGGGAGTTATTTCCATGATTCCCATGTTCTCTTGGAAATATGCAAACTTTATTCTAGATAGAGGTTTTGTCAGGATATTTTCTGTTTGCTTAGCTGTGGGGATATACTCAAGCTTTACCTCTCCTTCCTGGAATTTATCTTGAATAAAGTAGTATTTGATCTCAATGTGTTTTGACCTTTCATGAAATACAGGATGTTATGATAATCTTATACAACTCTGATTATCACAATGTATTATGGTTGATTCTGGAATCTGATCAAATAAATCGGAGATTAACTTCCTTAGCCATATTGCTTTTGTGCATGCTTCACATGCTGCGATATACTCTTCTTCTGTTGTGTTGAGTGTGATAGAATTTTGTTTTCTGTTGCCCCAAGATATCATAGCGGAGCCCAAGCTGAAACACATACTTGAAGTGCTCTTTCTGTCTTATGGACTTCCAGCCCAATATGAGTCTATGAATCCATGAAGCTGTATATCACTGGATGTGGTATATCTCAAGCCATAGTTTATTGTCCCACGAATATATCTTAATACATGCTTTGCAACTATCCAATGATCATGTCTTGGCTCCACCTGGAACTGGCTTAGTGTATTTACAGAAAAGCAAATGTCTGGTCGAGTATTTACCAAATACATCAATGACCCAATTAGTTATCGATGTAGAGATGTATCTACTAGATCAGAATCTGGATCTTTCACTTTTCTTATATCTGTATTCATAGGAGTGTCCATGTAATTACAATCCATCATTCCAAACTTTTGAAGGATCTTTATTGCATACTTTCCTTGTCCAAGGAATACTTCACCACGCTTCTGCCATACTTCTAGTCCCAAGTAATAATGCATGAGACCTAGATATTTCATATCAAATTCACAAGCTAATTCCTTCTTGCACTAGATGATGAGAGACTCTTCACCTGTTATGATTAGATCGTCAACATATAGTAGTATAATTACAAGTGCATTGTCCATGACTTTGTAATAAAGGTTTGGATCTACATGACTCTTGGAGAAACCAAGTCTCGTTAGATAGTTGTCCATTCTGGCATACCAAGCCCTTGGAACTTGCTTGAGTCCATATACAGATTGCTTTAATCTGCAAATGTGGGTGTCTCTGGAATGTAAATCAAATCCTTGAGGTTGTTCAATATATACTTCTTCTTCAATTACTCCATTTTGGAAAGCTGTCTTTACATCCATCTGAACTAAGTTCCATCCCATGGAAATGGCAAGAGATATGATATATCTGATGGAAGTATATCTAGCCACCGGAGCAAAGGTTTCATCATAATATTCTCTCTCCTTCTGGGAGAACCCTCTAGCTACGAATATTTCCTTGTATTTATCCACGCTTTCGTCTACTGCATGTTTGATCTTATATATCCATTTTGAAGTTACCACTGATTTTTCTTTAGGTCTAGGTACGATTTCCCATACCTCATTTTTCATAATGGATTGATGTTGTTCCGTCATAGCTTCTTTCCATTGTCCCTTTTGAACTGCTTCTTCAAATGTGCTAGGTTCTTCATCTAGAAGCTTTGTCATGTATGTTGCATAACTTGAGAATCTTTTAGGTCTTTTACTCTTTCTGAATGTTCCTTCTGGAACCTTGAGTCTTTCTGTGTCTTGTAAGGTGGATTCAAGCCAAGCTGTCCATTTCTTGGTTTTAGGTACGATATCTGAATCAATGTTTTCACATGGTTCCATAGGATGATCAGGTTGTTCCTTTTCGTCGTTTTTGTTTTATCTGCTTTCTTCATTAGGTTCTTCAATCTCTTCTTCTTCAATAGTTTCTTCTATGGATTTCTTGAAGGCCATCTTTTCATTGAATGTTACATCTCTACTGACTTCGATCTTGTGTTGTTCTGGAATATATATTCTACAGGCCTTGGATGAATCACTGTATCCTACAAATATACCCTTCTTTCCTGAGGGTTATAGTTTATTCCTTTTGTCCCTAGGAATGTGAGAGTAAACAGGACATCCAAATATTCTTAGATTTTCCACATTAGGTTTCTTACCTAAGAAGGCTTCTTATGGTGTCATGTCCTTCAATATATGACAAGGAATTCTGTTCTGCACATATATTGTTGTCAATGTTGCTTCTCCCCATAAGAACATGGATAGACCTTGATCATTTAGTAAGGCTTTTACGGTTTCTTCAATAGATCTGTTCTTTCTTTCTGCTACACCATTTTTTTGAGGATTATGAGGAACAACCAGCTCCCTCCTAATCCCTGCCGATTTGCAGAATGCAGTGAATTCCTTCGAGGTGTATTCTCCTCCATTATCTGTTCTTAATGTCTTGATCTTCTTGTTCGTGAGGTTTTCCATCTCTTCTTTGAATTCTTGGAATTTGCTGAATACTTCGTCTTTTGTCTTCAGTAGATATAGCCAAGTCTTTCTTGAATAATCGTCTATGAAGATTACATAGTAAAGAGATCCTCCTAGAGATCTGACTGGTATCGAACTGCAAACATATGAGTGTATTAGATCTAGGATCTCCTTATATCTGTTGTTGCTGCTTGGGAATGGTTTCTTGATATTCTTCCCAAGGGCACATCCTTTGCAAATTCCTTCATGTGTAGATTTCAATTATAGTATTCCTTCAACCATTCTTCTGAGAAAGGGTAATTCTTTATAATTAATATGAGTGTACCTTCTATGCCAAAGTTCATTAGGGTTGAATTCGTCATGTACGAGAGCTTCTTCATTTTGTTCTAGTAGTCTATACAAATTTCCTTCATGACTTCCAATAACCCTAACATTCTCTATGTTGGAGTCTTTATGCCATGATAATACTTTTCCATCCACAAAATCTATTCTACTTCCTTTGTATTCTAGGCAAGATATTGATACAAGATTCTTTTCTAAACCAAGTACATATAAAACATTGCTTAAGTGAACATTGTTACCTGATTTCAACTTGATGGAGGGTTGTCCAAATCCTTCGACTGGGTAATTGCTTTTGTCTCCAAGCTCTACCTTGTATGATGTCTTCTTCTCATTTAGGTTTGAGAGTCTGGCTTGATCTCCCGTCATGTGCCTATAAGCTCTACTATCGATTATCCACATGTCATCTTCAATCGTTCCAGTGAATGCTGAATAGTGTAAAAGACTAATCGTTTCACTCATGTCTTCAGTTGACTGGTAGTTGGTCATGCTTTGATCCAAAACTTCAACTCTGACATTTCTGTCTTCTGACATAGCCAAAAGGTGCATTGAATTAGGGCACATATGAATATCTTCTCCTTGAGCGAGATGCTCCATCACAAGGTGCCAGATCTGAGATTAGGGTTTCTGCAACTGCTTCTGCTAGTAACCCTAGCAACAGTGTCTTGGAAGCTTCTCCTACTAGTAACCCTAGCGACAGTTCTTCAGCGAGCTCAATATCCTAGCGGCTATGCTTCCTTCTAGTGTTTATATTGAATGAAGGAGGTGTGGGCCCATAACCTGTTAGAATATTAAGGATTGTGCTCGTTTTACCATTGACAATACCCTTGTCACCCAACCATAGGCCGAAGACACCCTCTAAGCACCTTGACCTTGACAGAGAAGAATCTTGGTAGCAATCAATAGCCAAGCAAGGCTAATGCACCAAGAAAGAAAGTAACCAAAGCTGATTAGATAGTCCAACCCAGAAACTAGCGCAACACCTTCCCCAGAACTTGTGCACAAAACTGCCAGACTGCAGTGCGCACAAGTGACTTCTGCAATTCTATGAATGTGACAAATGAGAGATTGGCACCCTGTATTTATAGTATTTCTAGTAGACTTGCCTGGGCCGAATTCTCCTTCTGGGTACTAATTAAGTCATATTATTTATCTTTCTTCAGCCGACATCTCGTCTAGGGTTACATTCATTTCTTTTCTTCCTTCTGAAATATTCTAATCTCAGCATAGGTCACAATAGAGGTTCATACCTCCTGAAGCTACCATAATATCAACATATGTGTGACCCACCATCGCGTAGGAATTCCTACAAGAATTGTTTCAAGAGCACGAGCCATGTGATGTTTGGGAATCTATTGTATCTAGGTGATTAATGTGTCCATTGGGTCCAACCCATTGTACCAATAGGATGCAAATTATTTCTCGCACATCTCTACAAAGATATGCACACACCTCCTTGTCGATAATTCATATAATTTCTGCTGCCACCTTCCCATAACATCTTCAGAATCAATGTCATAATACTTGACACTGCACCAACTTAATTATACATTTCCGGTGGAGTTGATGTAATCCTCCCTACGCCCAATGATCTTCTAGATGTTTTCAATAAATGAACTCCATGCATCCTCATCCACTGGCTCATTGTATTTGTCTCCTTCATTCTAATCTAGAGGTGTGATCATGTAGAGGGTGTCTATCTCAAATGACATCCGTCTCTTCTTCAAATTTAGCACTGCATTGTTATCAAATCCCCAGTTGATTCCATGTAGTACAAAGTATGGATTAGAGACATCCATACTCTATATGACCTCAAAGTAAGTGTTTTTCTTCTCCCATTCTATATTTACCTTTAATTTCTCTAGTCAGCCTATCAGATAGATCTTGTATTGATTTTCCAACTGCAACTAAATAGGTGACCAAACTAGAATTGACTTCCCCATAAACTCCCAAGACTTCTTTGGAAAAATGTTCACGTCAAAACCCAGATCCAACATGACTCCATCCATGTCATAGCCACCAAGCTCAACCATCATTTTGAACTCGCACCCCATGCACTTTTTCTTTTTAACCTAGCACACTTCCCTTTCTGGTAGGGGCGTTGATATAGTATGTTATGTTAGCTCCTTCCTAATACAAGCAACTAGAATATACGTCAACTTCTTCGTTGCATCATGATCACTTAGAAATCTCAAAAAACAATGTAAGAAATTACTTACTTGATTGATCTTTAATGTCCTTCTCGCAACCTAAGTTGCATAATGCTTCTTCACGCGCTATGAACTTCAACTCCTCAAGATAATATTCCTCCATTTCCCTTTTTTTAGTGTGTCGCAACTCTTCCTGCCTACGTGCTTCTTCCATCTACCTCTGCATGTTTCGCTGCATTTCTTCACAGATACGGTCTTCCTCCAATGATTGTTGCATTGCATATTCTAAATCCTTTCGGAAATGAGCCTATTCTAATGACCTTTGTTTCACTCACTGCACTTATTCCTAGATCCGGGCCTCCTCCAATGACCACTATTTCACTCATTGCACTTATTCATTGATACGAGCCTCCTTGAGTGATCTTTTTGTTGTGTGTTGCAACTCTTCACGTGCTCTTTCTTCTTCAATAGCTCTCTGCACCTTGCACATAAACTATTTTTGTTGGGTAGCATTGAAATTAGGAGGGAGTTATGTTACCTTTTTGATATTCCCCTTCGACTTCTGACCCCTTCTCTCATCCTACTTGAAGTCCCTTACTATTTTTTCTCTTCCTCAGGTTACTACCTGTATATTGAGTTCCTCATCTTTCTTCTTATTTCCGTGTGGCTCCACATGCACCATATTTAAATGCATCTTCATTTCTTCCCACTTCTTTACTAAGTCAAGACACTCCTCTGTGACATGTTCGACGATTGTGGTAGTATGCACAAATCACATGTGTTTTGGTACAAAACCATGATACATGACCAATTTATCGACAATTGAAACAAGTGGGGGGTCTACCTATCCCTCCACCATATCCTCAGTCATGACCATGCACATATACACCTATTGGACCTCCTTGGTATCTACCTCCTTCAACACCACCACGATCACCACCATTTTATTCTTCCTATACCCAAAATGCATCGTGAGTATTGTCCTGCATCAACTAGAGTGACCAAGAATTGTTGATATCATGTCCCACGTATTTACAAAATTCATAGAATGGAGTATCATGCTTCTTTTGATACTTCTGCAAAGTTGGGTAGTGGGATGGTACATGGCCCCACTGTCGGCATTTTTCCCACCATTCCATCTATCCAGTTGGGAACGGACTCAACGTTCCCATCGACACATAATTCAGAAGTACATGGCACTTATCCTTGCGATGTCCCTCAACACGACATGTGGGGCACCATACGTGCTTGTGCATGAATTTTTTATTGGCCATATCTTGCCACTGCACTGTCATGTTGGCCATTTATGACTACACCTGTGCCAATCCCGTCATGTCTCTACCCTTCCTGGTCTAGCTTCTAGGCGCATTGAAATTTCTACCTCCTCTTCTTGATTCGTTACCTTCTGTTGGGTGAGTGGGACTCATATATGGGAAAGAAGCCCCATATTCTTCTTTTTGAATAGCCCATGTAGGGCCTCTAAGTATCTGTGGCGCATTCAATTTCGGTTCATGGCTATCCACCATCATTCACAAGAACACATGTAGCGATGAATATCCATATCGGGTCTGAATATTTCTTGCATCGATGCTTTGACAACTGCCCATTCAGGATAAGATTCTCAATGTGCGACCCACCATCACATAGTAATTCCTACAAGAACTATGTCAAGAGCACAAGCCGTATTATGTTCGGGAATGTGTTGTATATAGGTGATTAATGTGTCCACTGGGTCTAACCCATCGTACCAATAGGATCCAAATTCTTCCTCGCACACTTCTACGAAGATATGTACACACCTCCTTGTCGATACTTCATATAATTTATGCTTCCACCTTCCCATAGAATCTTGAAAATCAGTGTCATAATACTTGACACTTCACCAACTTAATTATACATTTGTGGTGGAGTTGATGTAATCCTTCTTATGACCAGTGATCTTATAGATGTTTTCAATAACCGAACTCCATGCATCCTCATCCATTGGCTCATTATATTTGTCTCCTTCATTTGAATCTAGAGGTGTGATCATGTACATGGTGTCTATCTCAAATGGCATCTGTATCTTCTTCAAATTTAGCACTTCATTGTTATCAAAGCCCCAGTTGATGCCATGTAGTACAAAGTATGGATCAGAGTCATCCATAATCTCTATGACCTAAAAGTAAGTGTGCATCTTCTCCCATTCTATATTTACCTCTACTTTCTCTAGTCAGCCTATTGGATAGATCTTGTATTGATTTTCCAACTGCAATTGAATAGGTGAACATAATAGAATCAACTTCCCCATAAAATCCCAAGACTTATTTGGAAAAATGTTCACGTCAAAACCCAGATCCAACATGATTCTATCCATGTCATAGCCACCAATCTCAATCGTCATCTTGAACATGCACCCCATGCACTTTTTCTTGTTAACCTAGCACACTTCCCTTTCTGGTAGGGCCACTGATATAGTCTACTATGTGATCTCCTTCCTGATATAAGCGAATAGAATCTACGTCAACTTCTTTGTAGCATCATGATCACTTAGAGATATCAAACAAGAATGTAAGAAATTACTTACTTTATCTTCAGTGTCCTTCTCGCAACCTAAGTTGCATAATGCTTCTTCACGCGCTATGCACTTCAACTCCTCAAGTTGATATTCCTCCATTTCCATTTTCTCAGTGTGTCGCAACTCTTCTTGCCTACGTGCTTCTTCCATCTACCTTTGCATGTTCCGCTGCATTTCTTCATGCATAAGGGCTTCCACCAATGATTGTTTCATCGCACATTCTAAATCCTTTCGGAAATGAGCCTATTATAGCGACCTCTATGTCACTCATTGCACTTCTTCCTAGATTTGGGCCTCCTCCAATGACCACTATGTTGTGCGTTGCACTTATTCATTAATAGGAGCCTCCTTGAGTGATCTTTATGTTGCGTGCTACAACTCTTCACGTGCTCTTTCTTCTTCAATAGCTCTCTGCACATTGTACATAAAATATTTTTGTTGGGTAGCATTGAAATTAGGAGGGATTTGTGTTACCATTTTGATCTTCCCCTCTGAGTTCTGACCCCAAATCTCATCCTACTTGAAGTCCCTTACTATTTTTTCTCTTCCTCAGGTTACTACCTGTACATTGACTTCCTCATATTTCTTCTTATTTCTGTGCAGCTCCACATGCAACATATTTCAATGCATCTTTGTTTATTCCCACTTATTTACTAAGTCAAGACACTCCTATGTGACATGTTCGTGGATTGTGGTAGTATGCACAAATCACGTGCGTTTTGGTACAAAACCATGATACATGACCAAATTATCGACAATTGAAACAAGTGGGGAGTCTACCTATCCCTCCACCATATCCTCAATCGTGACCATGCACATATACACCTATGGGACCTCCTTGGTATCTACCTCTCTCAACACCACCACGATAACCACCCTTTTATTCTTCCTGTACCCAGAATGCATCGTGGGTATTGTCCCACATCAACTAGAGTGACCAACAATTGTTGATATCATGTCCCATGTATTTACAAAACTCATAGAATGGAGTATGATGCTTCTTTCGATACTTCTCTAAAGTTGGGTAGTGGGGTGGTACATGGTCCCACTGTCAGCATTTCTCACACCATTCCATCTATCTAGTTGGGAATGGAATCAACATGCTCATCACCACATAATTCAGAAGTACATGGAATGTATCCCTGCGATGTCCCTCAACATGACCTGTGGGGCACCATATGTGCTTGTGCATGAATTTTTTCTTGGCCATATCTTGCAACTGCACTGTCATGTTGGCCATTTGTGACTACACCTGTGCCAATCCTGTCGATGTCTCTACCCCTCCTAGTGTAGCTTCTAGGTGCATTGCAATTTCTACCTCCTCTTATTGATTCGTCACTTTCCGTTGGGTTAGAGAGACTCAGATATGGGAAACAAACCCCGCAATAAACCACTCTCTATGTTGCACGTCCGGAATCTGGAACATTAGTCTATCCAACAAAATATTAAACCAATGGTCATAATTCCACATGGTTTCTCCTTATTGTTGCTTAATCTCCTTGATCTCAATAGTACAATGAGATTCATACTTGGGATTTTTAAAATCCTTCAACAAATCCCTCTTGATCTTCGTCAGAAACTTCGCCTATCCCACTGGCATAGTGGCCTTGTAGTTCATGTACCACATCAAGGCTCTATTCCTGAACGTGGTTTCTAGATGCATGATCTTTGTTGCTTCATATGTGATCCTCTTCAAAGACCATATTGCTTCACATGTTAACCAATGTTGTTTCACATCATCTTTACCCATTCCATGGAACATAAGTAGCCTCAAGGTGATATACCAATTCACCATCGCCACTCTCAAACTAACTCTAATCTGATTGTTAGTTTTCAAACTCCTTGATATTGATACTCCTCTTGGTGAAGTGTCACTAACTTCACCTTCTTCTTCATTCGTATCTTCTCTTATATTTTATTCTACTTTTTATCCTACTCCAATCAACTCATTATCTGTTGTTCTTTCTTCTTGATTACAAATGTGCAAGGGGGGTGGTTCAAATGGGGGAACACCCATCTACTTCTGACATTTCTTATGAGGGGACCCTGAGAGTTGCCTACTTGCAACTGTGTAAGACCATCTACAATCACCAATTCTTCTCCCCCACCACTATGAGATTCTTCTTCTTCCTTCCTTAATCTTGCAACTCCACTCTATGCCTCATCTTATTTTGAGGTTGCAGTAGTCTACAACAGCCAAGGGGTTTATATTTTTTCACCTGGCCCCATGGGACTACTACTGATACTAGTGGTATCCCCACTTGACACCCTACTGTCGAACCCACGCCTCTTTACGAGCCTATCTTCACATGTGCTACAATTTGGTACAACACATTCTTCCACACTTCCTCTTGGTGCAGTCTCCTTTCTCTTCATCCTAGGTCTAGCCCCTCATTTCACACCCATTGTTATTATATTTCCATCTCTCTACTCCACTTTCCTTATTAACTCAACTCTTCTTGACTATCTTTCATATCTCTCTCCTATGTTCTTCTGGATCCATCCCATTCCTTACCTCATCTCAATAGTTTTTGGATCCTCCTCAACAGATCCATTTCCTCTCTCATTTTCCCCTATCTTTACAAACCCCCCCAGTGCTAGGGTATTTTACTCAACCATTATGTCAGGATCCATGTGCATCATCCCTTTCTCCATGAACAACATCTTTATCCAAAGTGGAATATCTTCTAACATTCATTTTCTCATACCTTCCACAAACTTTCTTTCAGCTTCATTGAAAGAATTAGTGTACTCCACAATGAATTCAATGATATGCCCCTCCTTTACTCGATCAAACCATAAATCAATGGATCAAGTCCACTTATTATCCAACTCCTTCAATCTATCAAGCGTGATTTGATCCCAAACCACTGGTTCTAAAGGCCATATGACATAATTGGTAGGAGTTTTCCTTTTCAACCATTCATAGAACAAACATGGAAATTCAACAAATATTGTCTCATGCATATCAGTATAAAGATATTTATCTTTCCATCTCTTCACATTCACTACAAACCCCTAAGCTTCTTGCAGGGAAAAATCATGCTCCTTCATAGTTGACAAGACTTGAATTTTCTCCCGATATGGATACCACCTCATCTCTTTCCTTCATCATTCCCTTTCCAGGTCCCAACAACAGAACCATTTGCTAGTGTTGTTTCATACTTGTGTGCTTCCTTATTAATGTTGGAGAGTTTAGACCCAGGGTTTTTCTAGAGTTGACCAACAAAACCCCCAAAGCATCAACATATCAATCTTCAGCTAAGGGAAAATAAGGTCTCACCTGAGACACAATGAGGATCACAGAGACCATATGGTGTTGTGATAGAGATGAAGGGATAGATACACAGGGATCCATCTGGGATAACATTCATGCATTCCATTAACAACACCTTATTGTTATCAATATGTAAAACAATACACACACATATCCAAGTAACACATGAGTGACACACAATAGATGAGAACTGCTGCATATTTATTATTCCTTCCATTCCATTAAAACTAAGCACACATTAAGAAAACAATATTCAACAACAATAGAGGCTCATGTCCTCTTTAGATAATTCTCCAAAATTACAACATACTGCATCATGTGCATCCTTTAGACATCAGAAATATGACAAACCCAGACTTATATTTAGAAGAATTATAACAATACAATACTACAAAGTCTCAGATCAAGCTCATCACACAAAAAATAACAACTCAATGCATTCTCTAGGAGGGTGTCTAAGTGTCTATCTCTATTTCCAATGTCACTGGTTCCTTTTATAACTTTCTCTACTCGAGAGCTTTGTCTCTTTCAATTATGCTCCACTACTACTGACGAATTGCCTTACAAGCTTATGGCACCTATTTTCATTCCACATAGCCTTATGGAATCGAGGAAATATTAATTGCCTTGACAACTCATCTTTTTTCACCTCCATGTTCCCTTTTGTTGTTGGCAGTACTCATTTGAGAAGATTTACCAACAATTCCTTTCTTGATTCCGGCGTGTGTCTTCTTAATTTCTAGTGTGCATAAAAAATCAGAACGTCCCACATTTGATACGCCTTGGACTTGGCGCGCAATATCAAAACTTGGTCAGGTGTGCACTTATTTTCATTCTCCATGCATTATCTTAGGCGTGAACAAAACTGGAATGGGCGAGAACAAAAAATGGAATGAGAGAGCACAACTTAGTTTGTGCATGCGTTCAATATTAACAAAAAAATTTGGGTGCAAACAATGTGAGTGCTTTGATTTCAATTAATTCTTCTCCAGATGCATGGATCACTGATTCAGGAGCATGACACCACATGGAAACCACAAAATATGTCCTTTCATCTATAAAAACATTCACGGGTCCTCCCATTCTCATGGGAGATGACTCTCTAGTAGAAGTCTCTGTGCAAGGGAGAGTGGAACTTGGAAATGGAAGTTTCAAGGATGTCTTGCACGTTCCAAAGCTCTCTATAAATCTACTCTCTTTGTATCAAATCACACATATAGGAAGAATAAAAGGGTGGAATTCACACTGTATTCCATGACAATATTTGACATGGAAGACAACTCCAAAATTGTTGTAGGTGAGGTATATCATAAATATAGATTGTACACATTCTCTAAATTTGTTGCTAAATTAGATTTTGCATTTCTACCATCTCATTTCAATTATGATAGTAAGTTTTGGCATGAAATATTTGTCCACTTGAATTTTAGGTACATGAAACAACTCAACAAATAGGGGATGGTCGAAGTTTTTCCGAACATACAATTTTCTGATGGAGTTTGTCAAGGATGTGTTCCTGGCAAGAATCCATAAGAGAAATTTGAGAAAGGAACGGCATGAAGGGCCTCCTCTCCCTTGGATCTTGTTCACATTGATCTCATGGGGCCTTTTCGTCATCCTTCCATAAGAAAAGGTAGATATGTTTTTACTTTTATTGATGATTGGTCACAATACACGTGGGTGTACTCTCTCAAGCGAAAAAATACGAAGTGTTTGAGCATCTCAAGTATTTCAAAGAACATGTCTAGAGAAGCAGTCTAGGAAGATGATCAAGATCATATGCCAAAAAAGGATGTACAATAAAGAAGGATGTACAACATCTTGCGATGAAGCAAGTATTCAGTTACAACACACAACTCCATACACTCCACAACATAATGAGATAGTTGAGAGGAAGAAACGATCTTTGAAAGAGATGACAAGTTGCATGCTACATGCAAGGTCCCTTCCCTCTAAAATTTGGGCTGAATAAATCAATTGTTGCATGTACATACAAAATTGATCTCCTCACAAATATATGAGAGGCATGACTCCTTTTGAAGCCTGAACCAACAAGAAATCGGAAGTGGAATACTTCTGGATTTTTGGATCACATGCATTGGACCGCATACCTTCAGAAAAGAGGAAGGATTTGGATCCTCAAAGAAATAAATTCATATATTTTGGTTATATCGAGGGTGTGAAGGGATTCAAATTGATAGATCCTTCAAAAAACAAGCTAATCATTGAATGGAGTGTCCAGTTTGAAGAAAGTCCCATGCATTCCTCTTAGGAACAACATGAAAAAACTTATGTACTTCCTCTTGTACCAGATATATTAGATGATGCATCCTGCCACTCAACTCATATTTCATATCTTATTTCTGAATCATATTTGGAAGATCATGAGTATGCATGTGAAGATTCAGATCCAAGACCCAAATGGCCACAGTCCACCCTACATGCACTAGGTGATCTTGTGGGGGATCCAACGGATTTGAGGAGTAAAATATACCAATTTGGGGAGGCACCACATGCACTCACATCCACATAACCAGTAATGCCCATGCATTGCTACATGGTTCTAGCCTTAGACCCTCAGACCTATGTAGAGGATGAAATGAATCTCTATTTGGAAGCATCTATGAAGGAGGAGTACAACTCCCTTATCAAGAACCAGACTTGGGACTTGGTTCAGATTACTTCATATATGAATCTTTTCAGATGTTAATGGGTTTATAGGATGAATAAATTAGGAAATGGTCTTGTGAGAAGGTACAAAACAAGACTGGTGGAAAAGGGCTTTCAACAAGTCCACAATATTGATTATGATGAGACATTTTCTCCTGTGGAAAAAATGGACTCCATCCATTTGGATCTCTCCATTACAACATCAAGGACGTGGAAGGTCCACCAAATGGATGTGAATAATGCCTTTAATCACAGAGATCTCAAAGAATATATCTACATGGAGCAACCGCATGGGTACATACATGACTCCTATCTAGTTTTATGACTCAAAAAGTCACTCTACAACCTCAAGCAAGCACTTAGAGTGTGGTATGCTAAGACATATTCTTACTTACTTTATCAAAATTTATTTGTCATAAATTAGATCTCAATGTTTATATGTTGAGAAATTGTGACCCTCTATTGATCTTAGTGTTATATGTAGACGATCTATTAATCATAGGTAGCTTATACTTAGCTATTTATGTAGTCAATAATGCTTTGCATGATAGGTTTTCAATGTTATACATGGGTTCATTACGCTTCTTCCTTGGTCTTGAAATCAACTAGGTTGATTCAGGAATCAAGTTGTCTTAGGACAAGTATGCCAGAGATCTCCTGGTCTAGTTCAACATGACAAATTGTAAACCAACAACCACACCTTTATTATCAGGTGTCAAGCTCGAGGATGGATGGGATACACCATTGGTGAATTTCACCAAGTACATATAGCTAGTGGGGAGCCTCCTATACCTCACTCACTCTCGTCTAGATATCTCATATGGAGTGGGAGCAGTTTTTGAGTACATGCAGGAGCCGCATGAGCTACACTAGAAAGATTCCAAGCACATCCTCTTATATGTATAGGGTTATACCAATCATGGGATTCATTATGAAATAGGTTTTAAATTGGACATCATTGGCTATATAGATTCAAATTGGGTTGGAGATAACACATATCACAAGTCCACTTCAAGGTATGTTCTTAGTTTTGGATCTGGTCCCATTTGTTGGTCGAGTAAAAATAAATTAGTGATTTCTTTATCATCAAAAGAGGCCAAGTATAGAGGAGAAATCAACATTACCATTCAAACACTTTGGCTATAGAACTTCATGACTAAGCTTCGTATCCAGTTCAATCGTCTTACTGTCATCTGGTGTGACAATTAGAGCACATTAAAGTTTTGCAGAGATCCAGTGTAGCGACAGAGAACAAAACACATCGAGATCCACATGCATTACATTAGAGAGTTTATTCATGACATGATCATCGACTTGTAGTATTGTCCTTCCTCGGAACAAACCGTCAACATCTTCACAAATACTTTCACTGAGAAGAAATTCCACTTTCTATGTGACCTTCTTGGAGTGAAGGACACAACTTCCTAGCAATTGCCTTTCTTTTTCAACATTGTATTTTGAAGGGGGGGCTTCCTATGAGGTTTTCCCCTCTTACCTCTTTTTCAGTGATCATTTTACTTAGATGCATTGTAAAATGGGTACCCAACATGGCTTCTTGATGGGACCCGTTCATTGTGTACTCCCTAGTAGTGCTCACGGGGTATTGGAGATATTACACACCCACCTAGTATTTATTTTCCTATGCTTATTATTCTATGTTGAGGGTGGCCCTGTTATGATATATTCTCCCCTAGATGAGGGAACCACATCCTCTTTAGTATTTATTCAATTGTACTTCAGTTAGACTAGTGGAGTCAAGTATCACATGACAACCTTGGTATTATCACCAAGTTGTGCATGCTCACCTTGGGAACATCACTAAGAGGGCACACTCACCTTGGGATGATCACCAAGATGGCATAGTTGACATGCATGAGGCTAGGATGGCACACCACATGTGCATGCATGATATTCTCTCCACTCCACTTGTGTGAGCCAACTAACTGATGGCTACATGGTCGATTAACTAGGACTAGGTAGCAGTTCACTCCTAATTCTGTCAATCTATGTCCACATCTCTCTAGATCACTACTATGGCACATTAGTTCAACCATGTAGAGTATATCATGTGTATATTTCCATTCTCTCATTTGGTTAATACAATTCTTCATTTTTTCTCTCCAATTATTCTCTTCTTCTCTCAACTTTGTAAGTTTTGTGTTTATTGTTTCTAGATAGATTCGTTGTGCATCTTTCAACCAAATTTCATAAATCCAAACAACTATTAAATAAATCTCAAAACACCATGTCATTTAAAAATACTAAGAAATGTGGTTACTGTTAGGAAAATTAACTATTTCTAAGAAAATTTGAGGGAACAAGAGGCATCCATGTATGTTTTTAATTATTTATTTATAAAATAAAGTATTTATTTATAAAATAAAGTATTTATTTGTGTCATGGCAACATAGGATTTAGGTTGTCTTTGATTTTCATTCATTTAATCAATACCAAAGAACAAAGTAAACACAAGAATGATCTTAAAAAATTTACATTTCAATTGGTCACAATCTAATGCAATGGGTGTATAAAGATACATTATTCTTTTTTCCAAGGTTCAATCGAGCTTTCATTTATCGATGGATTTTTTTTTTTTTAATATTTAAAAAAAAAAAATCTCATGAGCTCCATAGTGAAACTGGGCATTAGTCAATTCCTAAAACACCATGGGATGAAAGAGTGTGTTGCCTTCGTGACACTAAGAGGGTTGAAGATGAAAAGCACTTTCTCTTAGATTGTCCAACCTATACCCAGATTAGATCTCAATTTCAAAATATTTGTCGCACTACCAACCTTCCTAACCTTTTAAGTTAACAAAACTATGATGATCTTGGAAAGCTTATATCAATGCTTTTCGAGCACATAAACAAAATTATAAAAAATTGCAAGTAATCTCTTACCCTCTTAAGGTCCAATAGACCAATTCGATCTTAGTGGGCGTTAATCATCACCATCATCATCATTTTAAATGTTAATATTAAGTAAGAGGTTAAATTGTAACTTATAAGATTTGGTTTTATGTAATAAAAGTTAAATATTATTATAAATCACATGATTTTATTATAGATAATTTTAAAAAGGATGATTATAAAAAATATTAGTTAAAAGCTCATCTTCCTTAAATATATAAGAAAACATATTAGCAACCTAAAATCCACAAACACTTAAAAAATAAAAATCTACCTAAATCCGCATTTTTTAAAAATCTACCTAAATCCGCATTTTTTTAACTATCAACAAATTATATGAACAAAAACTAAACTAATAAATTTCACTATTTAATATTATAAATATTTTCTATTTTATAAATAAATAAATCAATATTACTATCTCTAACATAACCAATGAAGCTTTGACAGTTTTATTTGATAAGCTTTGACACTTTTATTTGATGTGGGGGAGGATTGCATACCTTATAAAATAAACTAATAAATTTTACTATTTAGTATTATAAATTTTCTATTTTATAAATAAATAAATAAAAATTACTATCACTAACATAATCAATGAAGCTTTGACACTTTTATTTGATGTGGTGGAGGATTGCATACCTTGTGTTTTTTTGTTGGAATTCTTTTATTTTCTTTGCCCATTCAAAGATGGGTATGTCCTTCCGAAGGAGGCCATAAACAATCATAGAAGTTGTTTTCATCACCGACCAAAAACTGTCACGCCATATTTTCACATCATAATTTTGACTTCACAAAGCCTGCCCGTCTTAATCCATTGGTGTGTGGTTAAATTATTGCAAGATCGTGATTGATTGGTAGAGAGAAGTTAAGACGGAAGAGTATTGGATCCCTCGCTTGGCTAACACACTTTGTTATTCTCTCCTTTTTAAATAATTTGACTGGTCACTCCAATTTGATTTTTTTTTTTTAATTACTAAATAGATTTATAAATAAATAAAAAAGAATTGTAGAATATTTTTGTAAAAATATTGTAATTTATTGTAATATAAAAATAAAAATGTTTTATTTTAAATATAAAATTGGGTTGGTATTTGGATTTATATATGTTAAAGTTAAATGTTACTAAAAAAGAATATGATATCATTGAAGGTAGTTTAGTCTCTAATCTCAAGGGACACTAGTTTTCTTGAGTATATTGTGTAGGTTGAAACAACATTTTGATCATGGAGTAAGACATAAAACTAGCTAAACCACTTTTTGGTCCTAGAGTAAGACCCAAAATTATATCACAAGGAACACTAGCTATCTTGCTAATACTATCTAGGCCCAAACGGTCTTTTGGTCCTAGAGTGAGACCTAAAATTGTACCATAAGGAACACTAGCTATCTTGTTGATACTATTTAGGTTGAAACTGTCTTTTGGTCATGGAGTAAGACCTAAACCTCCCTTTGATTGGCTAAGAGCTTGTCTTCATCAAAGGTAAGGAAACAAGTTAGTATCCCAAGATCCAAAATAATTTGATAGGAGTGGAAGTCTACCTCCTTATGGACCACTAGCAGGTAATTACAAGTGACTTGTTTTTCCTTGAATAATGATGATAAACAACATGCATTCATAAATAACAATAAGTGAAACAACAAAGTATTTAATATTTTAAAGTTAATTAAGATTCATAATTTTAATTTTTCTAACACAAGAAAATTTTACATCTAAATTAATTTATTAGTGTTTCCTAAAACCATAAACTTATAAACTTCCAATGATACCTGTTAGCGTCGGAAGTCACTCCCGGATTGCTATCAGGAGCAGAGCCCGACGCCCATCAGTTTAGTGTCACGATTGTTTATAGGTGGGTGATCAAACGGAAGGAAACTCGAAACAGTAGTGTTCCAACTCTGAAAACAGGCCAGGTATGCATGAGCAAGTGAGGTCTTGCGAAAATTTCAGACAGTGAGCTGTAGTAAAGGGTGAACAGATGGAAGACTTCTGGAGAAGAATGCGAAAGTCTGTTATAAACAGCAGGTTCCTAACAACTTTTAGAAGAAAGCATCCAAACACAAGATCTTCTTGCATTTAAATACAGAGCGCCAGAAAATACAATAATGCCACGATAAATCATTTATCATAACAGAAATGCAACGATTCGCGCGACTCAGTCAATCACGAACTTCCTAGCATAAGATGAAGAAACGAGACGAGTAAAGAAAAAACTGTCTGTCATAAAACAAGAAATCTCATATACAGATACACCAGCTGGAAACTGAGATAGCTGTTCAAACATTACAATAGGGAGCTCTGCTCAACCATCGATCCTTACAAAAGTGGCCAAAATGC
>SNQJ01S0007854.1:111130-151997 GCA_010110895.2 Picea sitchensis | reverse complement strand
AGAAAAACACCTATCCCATACATACATAAAACTTGAATATTTAACTTCATGGAAAAAATAAAAATTTATATTATATTCAAATTATCAAAGTTTCGTGTTTGATTTGAAACATTTTTTTAATTTAAATATAAATATACACAATATGATCACAAATATAAAAATAATGGTTTACTAGAAACATTTAAATGTGACTAATGTGATAATAATATTCTATTATTACATTTTAATTAATATGATGAGACTTATATTTAATTTTATTATATATTATTTCTAAACATGTTCAGTATGGTTATTTTTAGATGATTTTATAGTTATTTTAATATTTTTATGATTTTATTTTTTTTTTCTTTCTTTCGAAAGCACATGTTTTTCCTAATTTATTTAAAAATAATGGAAAATGACTTAAAATTTGGTACACATCATTTTTGAAAAATTACAATCAAATTCAAAGACAAAGAGATGCCTATTTAAAACAGAATATTAAATATAAAGGTGTGGTTCCCATGGGCGCTGCCGTCGATAATTGTTAAATAAACATCTGCATCACGTCTTCTCGATGATTACAGTCGGAGCTTCCAAAAATGTGTTACCATCTGCAATTTAATGCTTTCGTTTATTTTAATTTGTATATGAATATTCTGTAAGTTTCTAGTTTATATTCAGGAAGTTTCTAGTTTATATTCAGTAGTATATAAAGCTTTTTACAGAGTAGCATTACAAAATTCGTCCCGAAGACTAACAAGGTTTGACCACAAGACCTCTTCCCATCTCTTGGAAAAAGGTACGCTGTCCCACGGAACTAGATAGTAAGTAGATAAATTTAATTTTAGTAATTAGTAGATAAATTTATCTTGTGTAGTTAGTTTTTTATTTTTTGTAAGAGTGAATGTTAGTTTTTGATTTATTTATTTTTTCAAATTTTTGATGAATTGAGTTATTTTAAAATGGATTAAAATGTTTAGAAAAAAAGTTTTGTGATAAAACATTTCATTAATCAAGGAACTATATTAAAATTTCAACAAAGTATATATTAAAATTGAAAATATTTTGAATTAAAAAAAGTGTTCACTAATTAACTTACACATTTAACTAATCTATAATTTTATATTAAATTATTAATATATCAGCAATAATAAAAATATATGAATTTATTAATAAAAAGAGAACAATCACACCATTAAATAATGAACCATAAAATCAAATGCTAGTTGAAAAGGCTAAAAAGTAAGTAAAATTAAGAAACATTCAAAGGCATCGTGATCAAATTTTGGGTTAAATTTAAAAAAAAATACAAAATAGTTCCTTTTAATTTTTATCAATAATTACTTTGTAAGGTGTTTTCACTATAAGCCTCATATCTTCATATCACTTAATATGCATGACCGTCAATTTTTCTTTGATGACCTTGAGCCCTTCCAATCATTGATAGCTGCTCCCAACCTCCTCTGACTTTGCTCATCCTCTTTCCTAGGATTTTACTACTATCTACCAACCTCCTCAACCTCCCATGACTCCCATTTCCCTCTTTTCCAGAGTTTTTATGTTGTTCCTTTGTGCATCTATCACATTTATTTATCCCTTCACCAATTTTTCTCTGCCAAATTTATTGCCCCATTCACTACCTGTTTTTAGCACCATTGATAGCATGTTCACTCTCATCGACTCCGCCATCAATGTCTCCTACATTTGGTCATTCCTTTATTTATCTATCTATTTATGGTTCCTTGGTCCTCTCTTTCTCCACATTCGTTTACACTTCTTTGGCTTCCCTACTCTCTTTTCAATTGTTGTTCATGACCTCACATCTTGATATACTACTATTTTCATTAATTGACTTGCGTTTTGCACTACTGTCAGGTAAGGATGGATCTCTAAACCTTCTTTCTGATAATACATATAGATCATCCTTTCTTTCTTTCAACAAGAATCCTAGTCCAACATCATTATGTTTGCTTCATAACTGCATAACAATATATATTAGAACCTTTAATAAATATTAGTAATTAAATATTCCATATTCAATATCAAAACCATTTCTTCCTGATGAATATTTAATTGAACCATAAGTTTCATCTTAGTTGTCCAACCACATTTATCAATATAGTCATAAAGAATATTAAATTATATATTAAAAAAATAACAAGTTTGCATGGCTATGTTCTTATAAAGAAAGCCAAAGAAAAATATTTAGGATTTTTTTATTGTTTCTTCATTGCATTAGTTCTTCCAAATTTCTAATATTTGCAACCACAAAAAAAAAACTCAAAAATATTGTTTTCCATCCCTTTCAAATCCATATGCCTTTCTTTTTTCCTTGCAATTGCCATAACTTGCTTCAAAGGTTCGAGTAGCTGTATAATGTCTACACCCTTGACATAAAATTTCATCAAGTTTTTGCCCAACACACGTCTGAACCATGTTGCATAATTTCTACATCTTTGACATAAAATTCCATCAACTTTTTGTCCAGCACACGTGTGAACCATGTTTGAGTGATGAACGTAACATTCATCCATAAGTCTCATATCTTAGTTGTCTAGCCCACATTTATCAATATATTCTTATAGAATATTAAATTATATATTCAGAAAAATAATAGGTTTGCACCACTGATTCTCATTAAAAAAAACACCAAAAAATAAAAAATCCCTTTACATTATATCTTACTTGTAGTTATGCTATAGATGCCATCTTCATCAAACACATAGACTTTGCCCTCATCCTTAACATCCATACTTCAGTAATCAACTCTACAGATTTGATATCGAAATTGGAACCAATAGTAGCATATATTACACCTTTAGACAAGGAATATGCAGGCTACTCAAACAAACATAGATTATAATTAAAGGAATTAAATGTCATTCAACATCATTTTGATTTAATAAGTTGGCCATTTCCCTCCATCTCTCTCTTAAGGCATCTCTGGAAAGTACATCTCTCTCTTCAAGCATCTCATCCCTTGTTGATAAATCCATCTCCTCAAGAGCCCCATAATATCTCAAAGCATCTGGAAAGTACATCTCTCTCTTCAAGCATCTCATCCCTTGTTGATAAATCCATCTCCTCAAGAGCCCCATAATATCTCAAAGCAGGGAAAATTTAAGCATTGATAATTCAAAGTAGGGTTGAATGAAACTACTATGAAAGTTATGTTGACTGCAACATCTCATCATCTCTCAAACTTCAAGTGTAACTGAGAATTAGTAAGCTAAGGGTGGACTTCCCAGAAAGAAAATGGTTTACTCAACATTCCATCATCTCTCAACAGACCCAATAGAGCATATCAGAGTGTAGAGTTTACTTCCCATCATAGAGCAGGATGACAACAATTTAGCCTGCCTCCTAAAGTGATTTATCCTACTCTTGCTATAGTGATTTAGTCTTTCTAAAGCGGTTTAGCCAAAAATCTATCCTCTATCAATCTCATCCTAAACTCAAAGGGGAATAGTTGTAAGAGTGGCGTGTGTTAAGGTGAGGTTATCAATCTTTCTCACTCAAAGGTTAGGTGTGTTAAGTTTAGTTTCAAGGTGTATGTCTGTGACTCTTCTCTCTCCCTCTTCTCTCTCTCTAAAGTTCATGTTCTACTACCAGGTGAGCATAGTTCATGTTTTTCTATCAAGTGGGCATAACAGTAAGTCCGAAGAGTGGAATAGTTGGAAGAGTGGAAAAGGAAGTTCCATGTACGGTAGCAACATATTCACTAGTTCTAGTACCAATACCAATATTAGAGTAATCACCACCAATAACACACATTGAAGCATATGTTAAATACCCAAGAACATCAATTACAAAGGTAGAATTAGTACACATAGAAGCACCACCACAAGAAACAATTTATTTCTATGAAGCATAAGTAGATCCAGTTTCATATCTACTAGTAGCATAGGTTATAGAGGAAGGTGCAACTGACCCAATAGTATATTGTAACATCCCACTCTGGCGCACTGAGAACACTTATTATTTGAGGACACTTGCTCGCAAGTGATCTGGACCCTTTTTATGTTAGAACTTTTATATTTGATTATGATGTGATTGACAGATGACATGATGTGTTACTATTTGATGTAGACGGGTGCTTTGATGATGACATGATGTGTTACTATTTGATGTAGACGGGTGCTATTGACTCAGCCATTGAGGTGCAGGGTTTTTGAATTCTCAGGATGCAGAGGGTGCATTGGTAGAACCCCCTTTGACTCCGGACCGAGTCAGGGAGTGCGTGCTTGGGCCGATATGTTTATTATGATGTTTCATTTGGATTTGATGATTTTGATGTTGACATTTCTCGGTTAATGATTATTGGTGATGGTCGGGACGAGGCTTGCTTTAATTTTGGACTCACATATGAGGCAAGGGGCCACTCACGATTGCAGAGAGGTTGAGGAGAGGGGTGGACAACAACCCATCCACCGCCTGCTAGCACTCCCAAGCTGGCTCGAATCCCAGAAGCTGACCCATTATCTAGTCTGAGAGGACCCACGATGTCGTGAGGTCAGACCACGACAGTCGCTCATGATGATTTTAATGGGTGCGCAATAAGGCATGTTCATTATTTTTTTAGAGGCCCTTAGTTTCCCATAATTTCACTTGGTGGAGTGTTGACTCTGGGGGTTATAGAGGTCTACCACTAGTTCAGCTTTGGTGAGTGGCACCCCTTGGAGCACGTGGTGCATCCTCAAGAGCACGCCGCACAAAAGAAACTCGGGCTTACAGTGGCACTTTGGGATGCCACGGTACCCCAAGGGCACGCCCAAAAGAAAGAGGCTAGTGGCACCTTGGAGCACATGAAAGGCCTGGCACAGCATTATTGTGGAGGAGGGTCAGTCAAGTAACCCCTAAGTCATCGCAAGACCTCAATAAACCTTGGCAATTCTGTCCTATCACGCCTAGCCTGTGCACCCAAAACACTAAGCCAAGACCTTCTAGAAAAAGGGGGGATTTAGTGTGGCCTTAACAAATGAAAATTCAAAAAAAGAAACAAAACTTAGACCATCACCCTCTATTGTCCTTGTTCACTTAATTAAACTATCCTCCATCGCTTGATCTTCTGTGGAATACCTTCCTGTTTTGCAGTAATTCATTACTAAATCGCCATTCCTCCCTGTAATTCCTCTTTATTCGCTTTATGTAATACATTTACTTTTACCCTATACACCGGTTTGGTTATCACTTCATATCTCTCTCATTATCCTCTATATATTATTGTATATATATTAATTTGGTAAATTAAATGATGGATTATGATAAACTACAAAGATGAATTCATGCTTATAATTGAAAAATGAAAATATACATATGTATATATTTATATTATAAAACAAATTGTAAACAAATAAAGTTAAGCTTTGTGAAAATAAAAGGAAACTAATAATGAGCGCACATACCTTTGAGTTTTTGAAAGAAAAATAAAATAAATTAATATAAACAAAATAAATTAAAGAAAAGAAAAATAAGAAAATCAAAAGGGAAAAGGGGAAACCTAAGAAAAGAGGAATTAGGGTTTGAGTCCGATAAAGAAAGGGAGGGGAAAGAAAGGGACTTTTTTCATATTAGTATTATGTCATGCACTGTGAGACTGGACCTGATTGTAGGAGCTAGATTCTCAAATATTGGGGATTCTCAGCAGACTTGAGTGGTAGCTCAGCCTTGGAGGCGAGCTGAGAAGCTAGTTACTCTTTGATTGTGTGTGGCCCCTTTGCGGCTCGGGGGGCTGAGGGGGAAGAAGAGTACCCCTAGCGTTTGGCTGGGAGGTATCGGTGGGTTCTTTGTGGTCGGCAAGCAGGAACAGGAGCGACAGGAGCACAAGGATCATTTGCTGCAAGCGATAAGGCACAGGTATGTAAATCTCTGGTGTTCTGTCTTGTTGCGCTTGTTTATGAACTGTAGTTTTAATGGCTAATGGGAAAATTTGTATTTCCAACGATTATGTTGTGAATCGTGTTCTTAACTGTAGATCAATGGTTATGGTATAATTTGTGGTTGCCTGGTTTATCTTGGTGTTGGCTGTTTTGAAAAGAAAATAAGAAAAATAAGCGAGAAATTGCTTTAGGGTTATCTCAGCGTGGAGGGTCAAATTTATCTGCGTTCTTGTGGTTTCAAACTTGCATTTTTTTTTCTTCAGTGGAATTTCTCTGTGGTTTTGGGTGAAACACCTGTGTTTTTCTAAACGAACTTGCTCTGCGTTGTCTTCATTCGGGGCGTTTCCCCATTGTTGGGGCGTGGTTTGACTATGGGCGGATTAGATGTTCGGGAGTGGTACCCACTGTCGTTTTGCTTTATAACCCATAAGCCAGGATGATCTGTTCCACTGCCTCTTAATTTATTCCCAACTCGACCGGGGTTTTCCGAGTCTGCTTTATGCGCTGAATCCCTTATTTTCATAAGCAGTTCTTCATTATTCATATTCACATTTCTGCTCGCGGTATTCGGATGTGGAAGGCCACTTAGGTTGGGGTCTTCGGTTATCTTTGACTGGGAATGCGTTTAAGTTTTAACTCGTTTTTTTTTTTTCTACTCCTGGCGCCTGGTGTCAAAAACCTCCATTTCCTTATTGATGCATGGGGCTCACCAGGAGTACCGCTTGTTTACCCAGTAGCCATTATAATATGCCAGCCTCTGTTTCTTAACACGTTACCACCGCTAACCTTATCGAGGGTTTTTACTGCGACGTGTTTCCTCAACTGAACGGTGCTATGGCGGCGCAGTGACCCTCAGTTTTGTCCATCTTGACTTGAATTTTCTATGGACGCCCAAGTGTTGATCATAGATGCGGTGGACGATACCTAGCTTATCCTTTCAATAAAAAGCATTGCTCGCGTTTTTATTGAACTGAAGTCATGACAGTAGATTTGCGTTTGTATTAAATCGATAGTATGACCAAGCGACCGTTTTTGGTATTCTTCCAGCTGAAGGCACCCCCTCCCTTATATTCACACTTTCACCTAGTAACTTCAGCTCAGCACGGACCTCAGCGCAAATTTTCAGCTCGCTGTAAATGTAGGGGCCCAAATTCGCCTTGGGTGCTGCGACTGCGCGTAGGAGCAGTGACCAACGTAACTAAGTTTAATGTTATTTATTTTTTGAAAAAAAAAGGTTTGTGAAACGAAGTGTAATGCTAGCTTAACACCTGTGCATATCTTTTTCTTAAGGAAGCTCCACCTCCACCCGCGTGGCATTTCTCGGTTAAGCCGTGAAGAAAAACCCTAATTTTAGTCGAGCAGCTCAACGGCCTCCCCTCGTACTTGAACCAATTGATTGTTTGATTTTCCTCTGCCCCTTACCCCGAAATTCCTTACAATCTACCCTCAATCAAGGTGGTGGTAATAAATTGCAGATCCAACGCTGAATTCGATAAGAAATTACCCTAAGCGCTCCAGGCGTACGTATGGTTGCAATGAACTTATGACTTTTAAATTACAGGAGGGATGGGGTGTTTTTGGCAGGTGCAACAGCCTTATTAATACTGCCCCTGTATCTGTCATTTCCTTTTTCTGCTTGTAGAATTATGCGACTGCCAGTTAGGGCTTCTTTTCCTATCAAATTGATTAGAAAAACATATAATATTTTAATAATGTATTGCCACCGGAATTATTAATGGGCGACTTTATTTTATTTATTGAAATGTACAGTTTATTATTTGGTCAAATTTTGGTTGTATGTAAGAGCTTATTTTTATCATATTTGATTTATGAAGTATAATAGGCTTAAGATATTCATGTTGTGAATGTGTGACACCGATTCATCAGGATAAGCCTGAAATGAATATGGTACTTGCTTATTAATTCTTGGGATAATTTGTATTGATATTCGGACAAAACCCTAATCACGGTGATTTCTAGGGTTGTAGATTTATTGTTGGTTAAACGTTTTACCTTTTGTGGTCGGGCATATGACTTAGACAATTAGTTGCGTTGATATTTAAATTGTGCTTATTTATATAATGGAATATTTGCTTAATTTGCAATGGAATACTTGTGTAAATTGCAATAAAAATATTTGTTTTAATTTGCGAGGTTAATGAAGAAGACAAATCGAATTATTATGATTTTTAATTATTGTCATTTTTAACGTTTTTATCTTTTTCCTTTTTCAATAATGTCCTCCTTAATTATTTGACATTTTAATATGGTTGTCTTTACATTTTGCCCTTTTAAATAGGTGATGGTATTGTCCATTTTCAACATGAAGCTACTTGTATACTTGCTGTTACTTATTATGATGACACTTTGTCCTTTTAATATTGATGTGTTAGAGGTGGCATTTTAATTATCTTTATATAGGGCTCCTTTTAAATAATGCTATTTAAACCCTGTCATTTGAAATATTGTAATTGTTATAGCTTGTCAACTGTAAATATAATGGTTTAATTTACTTAATTGCCGTAGTAACACTTGTTAAATTACAATAATGATAATTGTTTTAATTTGCAATGTTATGATGTTGTTGACTTGAGTTATTAATGTTTGTTAATTCGCAATGACTTATACTTGTTAAATGGCAAGGATTGATAAGGTTTAAATTGAAACGCTAATGATGAACCTTAACTGCAACCCTAGAAATTTCTTAAGAGC
Source organism: Picea sitchensis (assembly GCA_010110895.2). Lineage (NCBI taxonomy): Eukaryota > Viridiplantae > Streptophyta > Pinopsida > Pinales > Pinaceae > Picea > Picea sitchensis. The sequence goes on along the minus strand of SNQJ01S0007854.1, from coordinate 143,424 downwards.
AATGGTGATACTTGTTAAATTGCACTAGTGTTATGGTTATAATTTGCCATGTTAATGATGATGGATGAATCACAATGTCAATAATTGTTTAATTGAAATGTCCATGATGGTGTTTAACTTGCAAGGTTTTATTCGTTAAATTGAAGGTTAATCTTAAGGTCGAAATTGCAATACAGTATTGTTAGGTTATTCCAATTTATGGTAATAAATTGGGAGGGAAGGCAAGATAACATGAGAATGTAATGTTCGAGGGCTTACCCTTATGGTATTGAATCATTGCTCAACTATGGCGATTAACAGAAAAATGCAATGCGTTTGTGCTTATTGCTTGTCCCTGATCTAGTGCCTGATGACCTTATAACTAATTAACGGGGGTTGAGAATATTGGTTTTTACCTTAGGACAAGGTCACCGTAGATTAATAATAAGTAGTGGAGCATTTGATCCTGATTGATGTCTTCGGGTCTCAATAGGAGTGGGTCGTTATTAGAGTCCTCCTGACTTGCGTCTCCCGTAGAGGTCATGATTGTCCCTGATTTGCAGCACTGGGTGGTATTGTATTGCGTAGTCTGTTCGTGTCGGGCGGGATATAGACACCTCTGGTAGCTTAGTATTTTTGTCTGTGTGTAAATCTGTTGGAAGGAATCCAGTGCCGTATCAAGAGTCCCGGGCTGTTTAAAGGCACAGTTCCACTCTTGCGACACCCTCTGAGCCGTATCAGTTGTCTCGGGCTGTTTAAAGGCACAATTTCCACTACTGCGACTCTACTGTTGGATTCTTTCATTCTGTGACAGTACTGTACCTAACCCCTGGTGTCTATTTCTACTTACAGCTGCTAGTTGCATGCCTTAGGTCAAGGGGCGTTTATTTCTTATTGTCACTGTGATATGTCGGGTCGTCTTGATTGTGTTCTCCTTACTTGCGTCTTGTTGGTTCGAGTGGTGACGTAGAGTCAAGGGGGTTGTTTCTTCTACACGCGCGCACACGCTTTAAACAAACAAAAAAAATAATTTTGCACCTGTTGACAGAGTAGTTGTCCTTAACTAGGAGGGTTGTTACATATATTAATTCGATCCTTTAGATTTTGCATATGTTTCTCTAGCAAAATACTTCAAGATCTAGGGCCGATAACAACTTCACCTACCCAATATCATTTTGTAAGGTTATTGTAAATATTGGTGACTCTTCTATAAGGCCCAACAAGGGCTAGTCACTCTTATTCTCAAGCCATCCTATCTATTTGTAGTGCATATTACTCTTTCCTTTCCCAACCTACTATCTCACCTCATCTCACCTCACCTAACCTAACTTCTTAAGGGTGAAAAAAGGGTCTAACCTCACCTACCTTAGATCACCTACCCTGATTAGCAGTTTAGTATATGTTATCCTCGCTAGTAGGTAGTACGACTAGGTTGCATAGGGTGAAGAGATTTACGATACATCCCTCCAAGTGAGATATTAGATAGAACATACTCATATAGGGCAGATGGATCAACATTCTGGAGTTTGTTCTCAACTTTCTTATCTATGTATGGAAGTAGGGTCTCCAAACTAGAGATGTGAAAAGTGAACTGACTAAATCCCTCATAAAGATGTTCCTATGGAAAATAAGTAAGAGATGATTAACAAGAGACATGAAAAGAATGGGAAGTGGGTTCTTGATGCATTATTTATGTTTCAACTATGGTTTTAGTGTCTTCAATGGAAGTAAATAGGTTTTGGGAAGGGTTCCTTCTAGGATACATAACTAGGAGATGGCATACTTCAAGCAAGCAAAGGTATATAAATCAAGGAAACAACCTTGTAAGAAAAGGAAACAACTTAATCCTTACTAAGGAATATGGTTTGTCTGGAATAAAGAAGACTAATGAAAGGGAAGAAACAAAAGCACCACTGAAAAGGAAGAAGATGGAGAAAAATACAAACTTTTAGGAACTCAATGATGGAATGAGCACTTCACATAAGGTTCACCAAAGGGTGTATGCATCAACTGAGGAACACATGATGCACAAAAGCATACTACAATCCTCACGAGCCTTAGTGAGACAACACCTTACCGACTCTATAGGGAAGGAAGGAATAGATCTAATGGTGTAGACATGTAATGAATTCGCCATCTAAATGATGTGCACACTCAACAAATCGTTGCAGGTTATAAGAATCCCCACAAAAGATGGGGCAGTAATGAATCGATTTATTATGATTCTTTAAATAGGGAACTTGTCAGAAACAACAAGGTTTGGTTGAGAGAAAGGGAATGAAACTAACTAAATCCAGATTAAGTAAGACCAACTCAGGATGATAATGAAGAAGAGGATATCTAGTAGTCTAAAGAGGGTGGTTGATGAAGTCTACCTAACTCCCCTATAGTGAAGAAATGGGTAGCCACCTATGGTGTTAAACTACACAAGAATGCCAAAGTATGGTGGTGATTAAATCCACTACCTAGAGACTTGTGCAATCAAGGATTGCAGTGACATGTCAATATATCATGTTGACTTTTTCATCTCTTTCCCTATGGAAACTACGTATTACCCTATATTTTCACTATAGTAGTTTTTGCTACTACAGAACGATAATTTGTATGTCTTTGGTGTGTTGATTCCTCATTATACAATGCAACCACATATCGTTTTCGGGGGAAGGTCATAGATCCAAATTTATATGCACATAAATATCCTGTGGGATTTTTACAAGATGGGAAATCTTACCCCGATTAGGTATGCTCTAGTTGTTGGTTGCTCCATATTTCTAGTGCTTGAGTTCATTTGGTTGTAGATGGTGTGTATTCATTGTATTTGGTAGGAACCTATTTCGTATTGGATATTTACTATTTTCTATTGATGGGGATGTGATCGCCCCTACTCATAATGATCTTATACCACGCTATAGCATAATTCCTTGGATGATTCCTTACCCACCACACAAGTATGGTCAAAGTACTGCTGTAGAGTTTAAGGTAAATGTAGTTCAAGTCCAATATATCATTTATCATAGAAATCCCCTCTTACTAGTTCCCAGGTTATTGAATCCCTTACCAACACCCATTTTTTCAATAATGAACAAAAGAGCCCTGGAAATATTAAGTTGGTTCCTTCTCAATATATTCAATGGATCCTATACATAATTGATATATTCCCCTAACATCATTCAAAATCCAATAATGTGGTGATAGATTGGATTAGCCCTAATAAAACCTAATGATTTCTAATCTCTACCCATCCAAACTGCTATTTGTGGCCTACCTAATCCGAATGAATGAATTGGCATGCCTCTTTCTATTTAGTATGCTTCCAAATCATACATCGTTCTCATGTTTGGGCCCAGTTCTGGGAAAATTCCATCTATATAGTGAAAGGTGTCTTTCTTCATGTATTTGAAGCACCAATCCATTTCGAGTTGATGATTCTATCTCGTAGCTATTAGCATAACAACATGGTGAATAAGGTTTATGAGAAAGACACTCATTTATCTATAGACACTGAAATATCTACTATGGTATATTATCAACATGGGTTAGTCGAATAAAGCAACGAAATAGATCCCACCCAAATTGTTAATTCAAATGATGTAGTTAAGATAAAGTGGTTTCACGCTTTTATTCCATTTCCCTCTCGCTTCGTCTTAGAAATTGTCTAACTCATTTCATTTATTAATGATGCTTCACCCTCGAGTGGGTTCTAACCGGCTAAATTTTATTCCAGAACCAAAATTGGTTCACAACTTGCACTGGTTTGGCTTTATCGCAATTGCCTAAACTGCAGGTCGCAAACAAACTTCACTATTTGGACCAGATTCCTTCATCATATTTTCCTCCTTATGTTGATTCCCCTCTATCGACGATCGTCCACTCATATCCATCAACAAAATATTATACCACATCATACCACCTCTTAGTTCTTCCCATTGGGGGTCTCGTTGGCGTAGTCTTTATTTTGTATGCCCTTATTAGGGTAAGTGATATCTCTTCATATGCCCTTCCATAAAAAGACATATTTCATCTTTCCCGTGTTCCTATGATTCTGAATGGATACTTTGCTTTGAATTCATACTAGCTCAATGAGTCTATTCTTCAGTATTTACTAGAGTTTCTATGACCAATTAGATTTAGTCCAAAGGTTCTCAAGAAAGTGACTTCATGTTGCTCTACTATGTTCCTCCTTGTTACTCTTGTGGACAAACTAAACTATAAACCTCCCTTTGAGTTGGTTTCACTAGTACATGCTATATGTGACTCAACCTATGAGCGCTCTTCCGTCCTCGAGTGGGAATGGCTCATTGTAAGCCTCTTTACATCCAATTCATTTTCCCAAACTTCTAAGAATTTGTTAGTAGTAATTTGAGTTTTGTAAAATAGTAGGTAGTTCCATTATGATCCAATGTTCAAGTTGGCATCATTCGACTAAGAATGTTTCCCATAAACACAAGTATCTAGAGGTGGGTACCGATCAATTCCTTTGTTTTCCAATTTATTTATTGGGATCTGGTTAGATTAAGTCTTCCCATAATTGATTATTTGATGACTTTGTTTTTGCAGGAACATGGTGTAAATCTCATTATATACACGATCATTACTCATTCGATTAATTCGGTCGTTCATTAATTTATTTATTAAGTTTATTATGAACTCCTACCTATTTGACTCAGGAAAATCAAACTCGATCGCATTGCACACTTCCTATTATAACTTATATCTAGGGGTTGTTTGACTCCTTGTTACATAAATCTAAGTCCTATGGCTTTGGGTGAGGGCCACAATAAAGCAGTTCCCTTAAAAGACTCCTCTCAACCTATAATTAGATAATCAATTGGAAATAACTACATGCAGTAACTAAGTTTTAGAAAAAAAACAAGAAGTACATACCTGTAACCCTATGTTTGAAGTAGATCCTGAATGAGATATTTTTCTCCAGAAATACTTGACAAAAACCCTCTAAAAGTCTCGCGAATAAAGAAATATACAACTACAAGAAAGTAGTTATCCCCTAACTAGCTAGATACAATCAATTCAAATTTTATGTTAGATTCAAAATAAGATATACATAATATAATGACAATAATGAATTAACACAAAGAATCATAAGAGAATGAGAGTTCTTTTATTCATAATAGAAAAACGGATTGGTTACTACCTGTAACTGTTGTGTCATGATCATCGAACTAGGCTCCAAGTTCCTCCACCCAAGGCCCGAGATGATGAATTCTACCTCCAAATTTTTTTGTCTTCATGGGTCCAAGGAAGTAAGGGATTTTTTCTTGACAAGATAAAGAGGAACATAAATCCTAAAAACAAGGATTTTTAGGGGGAAGACAATCTCATAAATCTAGGGAAACATGGGTTGGAGGGCTATAAGGAAACTTCCAACATGAGGCTACATCTCTTTCGTGATGTATTTCCTCCATCCCAAGGCTGTCTTTTTTACTCCCTTTCGTTAGTTGGAGTAGTTATACATGGGCTATAGGAGGTCAGGAACCTAGGGAACCCATCAACTCTGTCTGAAATATTGAGAATTATATTTTTTTTGAGTCAATTAAACATGTACATGGGTTACTAACTAGAAAGTCGTGTATGTACACGCGTTTTTTAAGGAAAGTCACGTACATTTTGAAAAATGGGATTTTAAATATATTTTTAGGGATGAAAAGTGGGGTTCATCTCCTGCAAATAGGGAAAGGATTGTAAATGAGTCCAAGGAGTGATCATGAGAATATATGGTGGAAAATGATGTTATAACACTCCTACTCTCTATGTTGTCATTGAAGTTATATTGGTAGTCTATCAATTCCCCATATCTATGGTGGTAGCATCCCCCACCCAAATCGAAGGTAGTAATATAGATTAGACCCTTTAGTTGGGCCCTACCCTAATGGTGGTACAACGTCTTATGATCACCCCTTATGCCTTGCCCTTGGATGTTCAGTGCGGGTTGTTCCTTATGGTGAGTAGAATGAATAGGGAAAACCCATATGTATGTATATGTCTATGCTATGAAGGAAGTTCAATAGGTAGTAGCAAGGTTAAACTAGTGGTCCTAGAAGCATCAATCTAATCTTACTCCAACAAAAAATCCATTAACCAATCCATCAATGAATTGAATCTAATTGAATCATTCTGACTAATGTCTCAATCCATTCCATCCATAAATTGATAATAAAAGAATTGTAATGAACATTCATTCAATCAGATTTGGTTCCTCCAAAACATCCATGATCATGCAAGTGAGATCGTGTAACCCCCTCACTAGCACTTAATTCAGTTGGCTCCCGAGTATCTCCATCGATCTTATATCTATATAAAGCATCCAATGTTTGAACAACTACCTATACATGCTCAACTACATACTTAGTGGCATACTCATTTTTTCCATTTTCCTACTATTTAGGAGGATTGTTATTTATAATATGTCTGTTTATAGAAGGTCTATTTTTAGCTGGTGGATTGCTATATGTAATACCATAAGAAAATACCACGAGTTTCAAAAACCATGGGCTCATAAACCACCATTAGGAAAATTCCTATTTTTTAGGAGATAATTCCTATTTCCTTAATTTTAGGAGATATTTCTTATTTCATGGCTATAGAGCGCGCTTTAGTAAGAATATTATCTTCCTAGGTAAGTGTGCATTACCCATCTAATACTTGGAGTTAAATCACTTCACTTATCTAGTGACTTTCCATAATTAGCAAATTCTCACTCAGTTAGGACTTTAGTTCCATTCTTGGACTTTAGTCTTATTCTAGGAGATTTTTTCTATTATGGAATGCATGGTGACTTCATGTAGAGTTCTCACTAAGTTCACACCTATATTTTTTACTTTTTCTTATTATTAGCAACTTTTGACTTTAGTTATTTATTGGTATTGCGAGAAGTTACTTTTTTACTTGAGCATCCACAATTATCAAGGATTAATAAATTGTGATTAGAGTTGGTTTCTTAGTCTCTTATGTGTGAAGATTGATTATATTTTTCTCTCTCCTCTCTCACTTTTGCAATTAGCTAGTGTAGTATTTCCTTCTCATAATTAGGTCTTGGATTGTGGTTTAATCCTACATATGTAACATCCCCAACATACTATTGAGCAATGCTACTTCAAAAACCCACTACACAGATTCTACTCTAAACACAAGTCTACGCATTATCACTTGAAGTAATGTTCTCAACCTCAAACTGAGAAGTGCCACATTAACTTGCTCCTTTTAACACAAATTTACACAACAAAAATAACTCAAACAATTGTGTGCGCTAGCATACTGATCACATAGCACAAATGTGTGCAAAACCACCCTGATGTCACATGACACTTCTAATTTCCCTATGCGCGGGGTCTATTTACTTGATCACACACATGAGTTTCAACCTCCTATGCACACATGATACTTTCCTGTGCACCTAGCCACTAAATCCTCTTCTTGAAGAATCATAACCAAAATCACAAGGCTAACTTAATAGGAAAGACTATCAATAACTGTCATAACCATGTACAACTACCATTACAGGCTATAAGCACCACACTTACATGTGCAAGCAACATTAAACATAATAAAAAAAACTACTTATATGCGACAACATACAATAATTTAATCAATGTCAAACATAGACAAATTAGAACACAATAAACAAGACAATCACATAAGAACACTTATCTTTTATGAAAGTAACCAATTGCGCGCAGAACAAAACCGTTCCTCCCAGCCATAGACTTCGTTGCTCATAATATTTCAGCAATAGGTCACCCTCGAGTTGGGGCTTAACTCCATTAGGGAAAAAAGGGTTCCTAGAAACAAGCTAAGGTCTTATTCTCAACAGAATTTCTCAGTCCTAGGTGCCCGCTGCTGCAACTAACCCACATTCCTTCATTCCCCACACACCTGTCACACCCAAGGAAGTGTACCCCTTATTTTCTCAACATTCCTTCAAATGCCCCACTTCCCTTCTAGGGTTACCAACAACAGGACGAACATGAAGTCTTCGATACCTATGACTAATGCCCAACACACCAAGGAAAAATTCCCAACATAAATCTCACCTGAAGAGTATGCCCACGAGCTTGACAACCCGCTTCTTCAACAACAAATATCTCACCCAGAGAGACTACTCATGCACTTGAAAACCCATCTCTTTGACAATAAGATATTATTGTAGCCCCACAACTCCTTCAAATATTCTATGTGCAAATAAGGTAATAATTGTATTTTCCATATAGTATGACCCCCTTCTAATCACAAGAAAGTGAATCATGAAAATAATTTGAATCATCCCCAAAATACACTAAGTTAAGCAATATATATTGCATTCCTTAAACTCGACACTTGTCACCTTCAGAAGTAGCATAATCCACTTGGTCACTCATTCCTTGCCCTCGAGAACTTAGGGTAAAATAATTATCCAACATTACACTTTTCTAGAAATATTATAAAATATTACCCAAGACTTATGTCCCACTCCCTTTTTCGATGGAGTCATCCCCCCATCTCTTTTCATACGAGTCTATTCTCGCACAATGATGTAATATTATATTAATAACCGTGATTATATTTACATGGGTAGGCGCACTGGCCTATCTGCGTGCCGACTCACTAGCCTCATAATCACATAGGATCTTTGGCCTCAATACATATACTGTCATATATATATATATATATATATATATATAACTCAACTCTACGTTCACTTCCAGGTCATTACCATGCACTTACTCGAGTGTGCACAACCCTATGAAATGTATGCACTTACCCAGGTGCGCACCTTGTCTTTCATACAATACTATGTGCACTACTTAGGTGTACGCAACATCAAAACTTAGTGCCAATGACTCACCAACCTATATGTAGAGTTACATTTATAATTGGTACCAAGGAATCACCAGACTATATGTACAATTATAAAGGGTCCAGATCAAGGAAATTATAACATTTCTATGATAGAGGTTTCCCCACAAAGAGGAAAGTGAACATTGCTCCCATTTCAATAAAGTTATCATTTTGGTGTGTTGTTCTCTGCATTCTATTATTTTGTTGGTAATTTCTTTGATATTCCTATTTCTGCTCAATATAACATAACCAAGTGCATAACAAGTGGTACCAAAGCACTTTCCTTGGAAGGAATTGTGGGTTAATTTTTATAGGGTAGAGACTTGTTCTGACTTATTTAAAATACAATGATTTTTCATTCAACACATAAATTCGTAGTCAAGTAAGAATACACACAGGGAATACAAGATGTTTTTAAGCTCACATTGTTGAACACCCTTGTAACCCCTGTTGGTACCCCTTTGATTGGTATCACATTAGACAACACCTGTATATGTAATTGCTCTTCCACGTACCTTTGGTATATCGGGAGGCCGCTAGATATCCCTAAATCAACCCTAGATCAATCGATTGGCCACTTGGCTGCTACAGTACTACCGAGAATAACACTCCGGAAGATAATCTCAATTACTTGGGTAATCAGGTAGTACGGATAAGGGTATGGTCTAGCCTCCTTAGTTGGTTACCTAATATATTGGGCTGAGTACTACTGTTTGACCCCACACATATATTAGAGATCTATAGCACATGGAAAACCCTTATCTATAGGAACCCTGAAAAACCCTAACCCTTGGGACATAAACATAGAAAAAAATGAATCGACAAGGTCTATTGTCGTGCAACCTTGCCTCCTGCATTTTGGTTGCAAAATTAATACCTACACCCTTATTTGAGACCTATCCCATTGGATTCCTCTTTCGTACTGATAACCATGGTACATATCATTTTTCATCCTTTTTTCCTTGTAGTCCCAACTCCCCTTCTCGGCACACTTATTTGGGACCTATCCCATTGGATTCCCCTTTTCACCCTGATTGTTGAGATACCCTTCAGTCATAACCCATTTTCTGTGTAGACCCATGTGCTTCCTTCATGTGTCCCCCTTTCACCATGGCCCACACCTACAACCAAGACCTTGAATCTCACTTCAGTTCCTTGTAATATATTGGACAAGCATTGTGGAAACGATATGCATGAAAATCCTAAGTGTGGAAGATGTGTGCAATAGAAGAAGAATAAGAAGGAAGAGAAGGTAGACCCGAAAATGAGCAATTGAGGCACAATCAAGAGTTCAATGTGCAACAGGAACATACAATACAAAGCAATAAAGAAAAGGAATAAAGTAGAGAATACAATGAGAGAATAAAGCGAGTGAAAAGGAAGGATGAAAACTCGACATGCTAAAGATAGAAGGATGCACAAAAGTAGGAAGAACAACAGTCAGAGTGAAAAAGCAACATGTTGAAGGAAACGTAGGAAAGGAAAGCCCAATTAGTGAGTCAACTTGAGTTATCATGAGTTGTAATAGGTTTTTAGGGTGAGTAAAGTACGATTTTAAGCCCTAGAAATTATGTATAAATATGTAATGGGTTGGGAGAATTAGGGTTCCAATGAGGTGAGAGTTTTGTAGGGTTCTGTTCAAGAGAAGAGTCTACATTTGAATGTTAAGGAGAGAGAGAGAGAGAGAGAGAGAGAGAGAGAGAGAGAGAGAGAGAGGCTTTCACTAGAGAGTGGCTCGGCTAGAAGAAGGAAAATATAGCATGATGTATCTTTGTAAGCGCAGTGCGCAAGCCTAAGACAATTACATAAAGCATAATAAAGACGCTATCCGTTGTGGACGTAGCCTAAAGTTGGGTGAACCATGTTAACTACTATGTTTATTTGTATTTTATGTGATTGATCATGGATTTTTTCTTAATGCATGTTAGACTAGATTTATCTTCTGTGTGATCATTCCACAATAAGTTATGAATGTCACAATACTTGGTTTATGTTGCAATATGAAGTGTAATGGTAATACATAATTGAATTCACTAAGTAACTTAAGAAGAGAAAACACAGAATAAAGAAAACATAACAAGTAGGTTCCTTATTTCTTTCCTTTATTCCTTTTCTTTATTCCTCTATTTTGTATGTTCATGCCGCACACTGTACTCTTGATTGTGCCTCAATTGTGCACTTTCGAGTCTACCTTTTCTTCCTTCTTATTCTTCTTCTACTACACAATCTTCCATACTTAGGATTTTCATGCATACTATTTCCACAATGCATGTCCAATAGGCCCCCAACACTCACCTGTGGCTTGTCTTGGGCCACTCATGCCTATTGCATGCTCCTCCATGCCTCAATGAAATTTTGGGAGGTGTCCTTAACTGCTACAACTTCCTTTACTATTTCTACCTTTTTTTTCACAACCTCTTCGACCCCCTATGCAGTCAGGGACGTAATATTGTTTTTTGTTTCATGCACTGCTTGCTTCACCTTTCCCTATGCAGTTTCCAATTCTCCTATTGCCTTCAATTCTTTTTATTGCAGCGGTCCTAGACACTGCTAGAGGATCTTCTATTGATCCCACATCATTTCAACTTTCACGTATGACTACCTCTTTTCCAAAATGGTAGTCATTCGTTCAACCAATGGAAGAGTGTTTATGCTTTCTAAATATTTCTAGGCGTTTTCCTACACTTCCCTTAATTTTTCTTCCACGACCTTCATCTATGGATCTCCAACCATATATTTCCAAATTTATGTACTTTCCTCACATAGTTTTGCACATTCTTCCTCCACTTTCTTGATGTTGGCTATGACTTTCATCGTCGTTCTCTCTCTTCCTACTCGTTCCTCTGGTGGTGTTCCCAACGTACTGTGCAACTGTAGGTCCTTAGTCTTCAATTGAAAGCCTTTGATGACTTTGCCAATTTTAAATACCTTCTCTTCCATAGTAGCCTCTACTACTATCAAGACTTCTAGAATTTCCTTGTACAACTTTTGGAAAACCGTTTGTGTCTTCAACACCACAATATCGAATTCATCGTTTTCCTTTGGATATTTTCTGGCCCTTTCTTCACCCTCATTATTTTCCTTCATTGTGCCTTCCATTTTTCCTTCAAATTCCCTCTTTTGTTGTAGCATAGTTGTATATTGTTGCTACAATTGATCCTTTTCATCCATTACTTTGGTCATTTCCTGGTTTTCTTCATCTCCAAAGATCCTAATCTCATGAAAAATTCCTATTTGCAAGCTTTGTAATATGTTTATAGGCATCTGTGACACCACTCTGTTGAAATGGATCAATTCTTTCATCTGTTCGTGTAGTTTAGGATTTGGAAACTCGGATATGTTTGTCTTGATTTCTAGTGTTTTGTGCCCAACTTGTATCTCAGTCAAGACTAGATGAGAAACCTCTGCTTCCTCCACTAGAATTTTGGACAAACCTCCCTATAATCCATGCTCTGTTGTTATTCAGAATGCTTCAAAGAGTTGTTGTAATGATACCAGCTAATCCTGCACCTTCTGGTGTTGTTTTATTTGTTTCCTTGTAGATTCCTCAATGAATTCCTTTGCGACATCTCTTACTTGGTATCTGATTTGGTCCATGTCGTCATTGGTCAAGTTATAGACTAGGGTACCTTGTTCAATTTTATCTTCTTGCATGCACCTCCTACTGGATCCTTCCACTTTTGTAAGTTATTCTGATTGAATCTTCAAAGCATCTAAATGTGTCTGAACTTGTGCCATTCCTCCACTTTCTCATACAAGGGATGTTTCCAATTTCATCACAATATCCAACACTTCAGGTTGTGACACACGAATGTGTGGTAGAAGTCCTGCAATAAACCATTATTGATGTTGTTGATTAGGGATCTAAAAAGTTAGTCTACCCATCATATCCATGAATCTTTGATCAAAATCTCAGAATGATTCAGTCTACACCTGTTTAATCTCCTTCAATTCTATAATGTACTATGACTTCGACTTTGGTTTCTTGAACTCTTTCAACAATGCTTGCATTATCTCCGCCAAAGTCCTGGATTGTCTTGCAGGCATGGTACTCTACAAGTTCATGTACCAAGCTAACACACAACCTCTAAATGTTCTTTCCAACTACACAATATTTATGACCTCAATATGGAAATTCTTTGCAACCCAAATTGTCTCATAGACAAATAGATGTTGTTCCAGGTCCTCTAACCCATCTCCCTGGAACTCAGAAAATATGAGGGTCTTGTCTACCCATTCCATGTTTCTTTGTGTAGTCCCTCCTCTTGGCAATGTTGGTTGACTCTAACTCTACGCACTACTTCCACTACTTTGATTTCTATTACTCTATCCTCCCTTGCTAACTATGAGTGTTTTTTATAAGTCTTCAACTGTTATTTTTTATTGTGGTGATGCACATGGGGTCGTGGATTCGACACATGACCCAATTTGAGTAGGAATTAATGAATCTTATATTATAGGAATTTAATACAACTCCCCTCCCTCTCCTCTTATGTGTGGTATCTCCATGATTTGGACAATTGTAAAAGGTCCTCTCCTCTCTATCTCACTACACGACTCTCCTTTCTCATCCCCATTCTTTCACCTCTTGTACCTCCTTCCTCTGCACAATACTCCAAACTCATCTTCTTCCTCTATTACACCCTCTTTTTTTCTTTGCATCCTCAATCCCCCCCTTCCTTCTTCATCTCTTACTTCATTCTCTCATGTCCTCAGACTATCCTCTTGTGATCCCATGGTTCCCCTATGTGCGCCAATACCCTTATCAGATAGAATCCATTTTCGTCAAGAACTTGTCACACAACAACATTTTACCCACATACCCAACAATTTCATGAACCTTACATGTGGAACTTTGAAGAAGTCCCTTTATGAAACACTGTATGACTGGGTACAATCTACTGAAAATTATGTATATATCCACCTAATATAGTATCCAACCAGAAATCAACTGCACGAGAAGTTTGATTACTTAAATAATTCAACTGTCTTAGCAAATCAGGAGTCCAATTCCTCGACATTGCATTTTAGTACCTTCTAGTATTCTCCACTAATATTTCTAACCAAGAAGTCATAATAATAAAAAAAATTCCAAAGAAAATCTCATGTAGCTCTGTGTACACATACCTTTGCATCCATCGCTCGTCAGTCATTCAAGGGTTTATATTCTATTTTTGAGAAAATTCTCATTCCTTCCCTTCTAATCATTATAATATTTCCTTCTTATCCAGCCTCCAAAACATTCCCTCAATCATAGATTCTGGGTCCCGACAACGACACCATTTGTTGGTGTGCGTGTGGTTGTAAGACCCTAGGTTCAAGTTATCTTATCCAACAAATCCCTTCAGACACAGACCCTTTTAGCATCACTTTCATGCAAGTGAAGTCTCACCCGAGGCATCTATTGGGGTTTCAAGAACTGAGTTTCTGCAATAATGGGGGAATGGGAGGTGATCATCCTATTTATTCTTACTTATCTATTTTGTGCATGTTATTCTATGTTTTCTCTTTTTAAGTTACTTAGTGAATTCGGTTATGTATTAACATTACGCTTCATATTGAAACATAAACCAAGTATTGTGACATTCATAACTTATTGCACAATGATCACACATAAGATAAATCTAGTCTAACGTGCATCAAGAAAGAATCCACGACCAATCAAATAAAATATAAATAAACACAGTAGTTAATGTGGTTTACCCAACTTTGGGCTACTTCCCCAATGAATGGATTCTTTATTATTATTTTTAATTGTATTAGGCTTGTGCACTGTGCTTACAAAGATACATCATGCTATCTTTTCCTTCTTCTATCCTAGCCGCTATGTAGTGCAATCCTCTCCCTCTCTCTCTCTAAAACATCTCCTTAACATTCAAACATAGACTCTTCTCTTGAACACAACCCTACAAAACTCTCGCCTCATTGTAACCCCTATTCTCCCAACCCATTACATATTTATACATAGTTTCTAGGTATTAAAAACTTACTTTATTCACCCGAAAACCCTATTAAAACTCGTGATTGATTTTCCTAATTCTCCTTTTGCATGCTTCTTTTGCACTCTGATTGTTCTTCTTCTTTCTTTTCCACGTCCTTCTATATTTAGCACGTTGGTATGTCATCCTTCCTTTTCGCCCTCTTTCTTATCTTTCTTTATTCTCTACTTTATTCCTTTGTTTTGTATGTTCCTTCTGAGCACTGTACTCCTAACTATGCCTCAACTACACACTTCCGAGTCTACCTTGTCTTCCTTCTTCTTCTTCTTATGTTGTGCACATCTTCCATACTTAGGAGTTTCATGCATACTATTTACACAATGTCTATCCAACATCATCTGATCTATCCATGACCCAAAAGGAATTGCAACAACTCAATGCCAATATTTCCACCATCAATTCCTCCATGCATTCCACCATAAACATCGAAACGGAAGAAATGAAACAAGATATGATGAAGGAACTCTCTGTTGACATGGAATGCCATCTTGAATTCTTTCCTTTCCATCTCTTCACCAAATTGAATATTCTTGGAGGCCTGACCTCATATGATCAAGATTTGCACCTCAAAGGTGATCCTTTGTCCAATTCCCAAAAAGTTTCAATCCAATTACTTTTAGTGTGACCTACATATTTCTAGAGTGGATGTGAACAAATTTTATGTCTCATATCCCATGGTATCTATCACCCAAATGGAACACTACTAATGTTTGCATGACATTACTGATGATTTCACCAAACTCTGTTATAATGTTCTCCATTTGGATCTTGAACGCTAACAATGGCATAAAAAAGAATACCAAGAGTATGTGGCTTGGACATAGTTTTTTTCATATATTTATGACTTCTTTGACACCGACACCCATCATTTAGGCCGTTTGACAAAGTTGAAACAAGCTGGCCTAGTAGAAGAGTTTATAACTTCCTTTGAGCAATTGGCTTTAATAATGGAGGGAATGACCTATTCTTTTTGCAGGGAATTCTTTATCGGTGGCCTCAAGGATGGAATATGCTCCCATGTCCTCATGTATCACCCTCAAACTTGGATGGAATCTACTAAACGGGCCAAGAAATCACAACAAGTAGTTCCATCCCAAACTAGAAAAAAACACTTTATTCCTCTCCCTAAACCAACCCTTCCTATCCCTCTGGCCACTCCCCTCGAGATCCAAAAATTGACTTGTGAAGAAATGGATGAATTCCAACTCAAGGGTCTTTGTTATAATTGTGATGACAATTATTTTCTGGGGCACAACTGTAAGGAACATAAGCCTTTTGTGGCTATATATGAATATTTTTTTAAATAATAGGTAGATGCTTCCCCCACTAGATGATCTTAATCCACCCTCTGATCCACCAAAAGTTGAACCAATGGTTTCCCTGAATTCACTCATTGGTTTCTCGTCTCCCCAAACCCTCAAGTTAATTGGCTGCATTACACACCAGAAGTCATCATTCTTACTAACAGTGGCAACACCCATAGTTTTATTCATCTCTACATTTCCCAAGAATTCAATTTCTATGTTTTTTCAGTTAATAATTTCCAAATCATGAGTGCCAATGGGGATTCCATGAAATGTGGAGTGCATTGAGAAAATGTGTGCCTACAAATTGGTTAGTACCACCTGAAATCTCATATGTTTTCTATTGATATGGGAGGTTGTGACATTGTACCTAGTGTTGAATGGTTACACACTCTCGACCCTATCACCATGGATTTCCAGTAATTAATCATGAAATTCCAACAGGAGGGCCAACCACACCAATTCCAAGAAATCACAGTAGGATCACTCGAGTTATCAATTCCCTCCGAATGGAAAAGCTCCTTACAAAAGGTCATTCCGGAATTATTTCCCAACTTCATTCCATTTAGGAAGTTGAGACATCGTTTTTCCATTTTGACCTCCAATCTATCCTCTCCCAACACCGAGCTGTGTTTCAAACCCCCAGGGACTTCCCCCTTCCCGAGGTGTCCATGATCATTCTATTTCTATAGTTCTAGGTACTATTCGCCAAAATTTTCTCCCTTATCGTCATCCCTTCTCCTAGAAGAATGAGATTGAGAACATTGTTCAAGAATTACTAGAAGTCGATGTCAACTGCCCTAGTACTATCCCCTATTTTTCTACAGTAGTTACTATACTCAAGAAAGAAGGTACTTGGCGCATGTGTCCTAATTTTTTCTCCCTCAACAAACTCATAATCAAAGACAAATTTCCCATTGGTATCATTCATGACCTTTTGGATGAATTGAGTGGTGATGAATATTTTACGAAACTTGATCTCCATTCTCGCTACCTTTGTATTCATATGAAAGAATAATAAATTACCAAAAATGCATTCAGAAGTCATGAGGGTCACTATCATTTCTTGGTTATTCCATTTGGCCTCTGTAATGCTCCCTCGACTTTTCAAAGTTTCATGAATCATGTATTCCATCCTTTTGTTCTTCATTTTGTCTTGGTTTTATTTGATGATATTATCATCTATAGAAAAACTTGGCAACCCCATCCTACTCATTTGGATCAGGTTCTACAACTACTATCGCAACATTTTTTTTTTCTTAAGCAGTCTAAATATTCTTTTGGAGATTCTGAAGTTGAGTAACTGGGACATATTTTCAATAAGGATGGTGTTAGGGTCGATCTGAATTAAATTGAATCTATGGAGGATTGGTCTCGCTCGAAAACTCTTAAAATATTGCATGGATTCCTCGGTTTGATAGGCTATTATTGCAAGTTTGTTCATAATTATGGAAACATTGTAGCTCCCCTCACAACTCTCCATAAAAATAATGCTTTTAGTTGGACTCAAGTAGCTGACCTTTCCTTCCAAGATTTGAAAGAGGATATGTGCACTATTCTTGTTCTAGATCTCCCCAACTTCAACACGACCTTTGTACAAGAATGTGATGTCTCAGGGAAAGGCATTGAGATGGTCAACCTTTGGATTTCAATAAAAATTAATTGGCAGAGCGCCATTTGGGCCAATCCACCTATGAAAAGGAAATGTTGGATATGTTGCATGTCAAGGATTTGTAGCATCCTTATCTCTTGGGGAAACACTTCAAAATTAAAATTTATCATCAAAGCCTCAAGTATTTTCTGGAACAATGAATTTCTTCCTCGAAAAAACAAAAATGAGTAACCAAGTTTTTTTGATATGGTTATGAGATCCTATACGAAAAAGGAAAAGAAAATGTGGTGGTTGATGCCCTTCCAAGGAAATATGAATAAGGCGAGTCCCTTTTTTCCCTCTCGTTCATTGTCCCATACTAGCTTCAGAAGGTTCACCAGGAATGGTTGCAAGACCCCAAACTTCCCAAATTGATCTAAACACCATAGCAAGATCCTCAATCTTCTCCAGGGTACTTGTGCCACCTTGAAGAGCTTCATTATAAAGGTCTCCTATATTTACGTAAATAGTCGAACCTTAAATCCATCGTGATCCAACTTTTACTATCACTTTCTGGAAATAATGGTTCAGACTCCAGGGAACCCAATTTCATCTCAGCACAACATATCATCCTCATACTGATGGAAAAAATGAAGTGGTCAACATATGTTTGGAAAACAATTTGAGGTGTTTTGCATCCGATAGAAAAAATAAGTGGGTTGAGTGGTTACCCCTCATTGAATGGGGGTACAACACCTCTTACCGTACTAAAACTCACATGACTCCATTTTAAGTAGTCTATGGACAAAGGCCACCCTCTGTTCTCTCATACATCCCTAGTGTCTCCAAAGTTCATAAGGTGAATTGAACTCTTATTGTATGCATGTGCATTCTCTATACTCAAATAAAATTTGTCCATGGCTCATCATCGCATCAAACAAAAAGAAGATGAGGGTCGTTCTGAGCATGAATTTGTTGAAGGGGACATGTGTTTCTTCATCTGCAACCTTATAAGAAGACTTCACTTAAATCCCAAAAGTCTCAAAACCTCACCCTCTTGGTCTGTTGAAGCAAAGATTGAATGTTCGTTCCAGGTACCACAAGGAACCTCCCTTCCAGAAGGAATCCATGTTGTAGTCACTTGTGTGGAATCCTAGGAGAGGTTACTATGTTTACCAATTCACAATGAATGGCCAGGGGAGTGTACAATCGATAGTCAAGACTAGAAAATGGGCTTGGGAATACTAGAAATAAACCTATGACCCAAAAACTAAGAAGAAGTGGTGTTACAACAAGTATTTTCCACTCTTCAAAGCCCTAAACTTGCAATAGTCGCACTAGCTGAACTAAAGAGGGGAAATGTCAACTGATTTCTTCGCTTCAGCTCGTGTTTGACTCCTGTGTGAGAGAATATTTCTCGACTAATGTTAATTGTTACTACTATATTTTATACTCTCTAGTACTATATATCTTCGTTCTTGTGTCCTTAAAGAGTTAACTCTCCACCCCACTATCAAGGCCCTAAAATCCTAGACTTGGTTTTCTATCATAGAAAAAAGTCGAATTGATTTTAGATTATGTGCCTCATTCCTTTTAATGGTTATTTGTTACTCAATAGGGTAATTGGAAGTGAAAATGATGGTGTTATGACTCACCTCCAAAACCATGCAGAAATAATGAAATCAAAATATTTTGGTTTCGATGAATTCTATCTGAGGAAAGGAGACGAGTAATTTTTCTTCTCAACCCAAATAAATTCCCGATAGCATGCAACTTTCTCTTTAAAACATGTACAAAAACACTCAACCTATGAAACTAGGATGCAAAACTTTTGTTTTCTTCTTTACAAATTACATGAAAACTCAAAGGATATTCTTCTTTCTCTTTCTCTTTCAATCAGAATGAAAGAACTTAAAGAAACTCACAAAGGATTCCAAAGATAAATAATATGAAGAAAACAAGCACTAAACTAGGCTAAAAGAATCCAAATGCATGGATTCTTTCAATGCTTGTTCAAACAAGAATCCAAAATGAAAAGTAAAGGAAAATCACTTTATAAAACCTTAAAATTCAATTAGAAAAGATAAAATATTAATGAAAAGTTGCAACAAGTCAAAAAGAGCTCAAGAGCACACTTAAGGGATCACAAGTTTTCCAAAGAGTAGAAGAACGAGAAACTCAAAAACAAAATTTAATGCAACATATGCAATCCTGAATCAATGAAAATGAATCCAAAAGAAAACAAGTAAAAAAAATAGAATTTATTGGAATCAATGTAACATAAGCTAGAATACCTACAACTGATGAGGATCAAACTACTGATGACATAGACTTGGCCAAAGGTTCAGGTTACCCTAGGGTAGAAAAATATGATAATAATTGAACTTCAATTAATCAAAGCCACAATCGTGCATCGAGGATTCTTATGTAAAGCTATGAGACAAAACATTGATAGAAAGGAGGAAAAACGAGATCCAAATTCACCCAAAACAAGGATTCTCGCTCCTGTAATAATGCAGATAAAGTGATAATCAAGGTTTCATCACTCCCCAATACACTGAGGGGGAGCGATACTAATGGTTTCATTTCTCCCTAATACAATTCTAGGGAGTGATAATCAGGGTATTATCGCCCTATATTCCCTTATAGAGGAGGGATAAAGTCCTGAAAGTGGTGATTTTTTTTTCCTAGATCTGAGAAAAGGTCAGGTGTTTGACTTAGTGAACTTCCCAATGGTGATGAAGGAAGGGGATAATTCAAAGAAGAAGCATCAAAATAAAAAAATATCAAGTAACAAACAAGACTCAAAAGACTATAAAACAACAAGGAAAGACTAAAGAGAACTATCCCCAGTGTTGTCACCAATTTTTGTTGTGGAAACGTTTCCCCTATAGACAGGTGAAAACCCCCTTGGATCAAGACCCCTTTGATCTAAGACAGATAGAAACAAATTGTTACTACTTTCCCTTTATATCTACTATCTATGTCAACAATCAGAATGAGAAGAGAAGGATAGATGACTAACCTCTTTTATGTTGATTGTCCTCACTACTCCATCCTTGATATTGACGTCCAAGATCCAAGATAATTCCTATAAAGAAAACAACAATACCTTCTTCTTATACACTATATTGTCAATTTGAACAAATCTGTCTATGATGAATTGGACACAAATAGACATGGATATAGTGAACACATATGAATATGAAGGGAATAGGCCAATTTGTATATTAATGGAACACAACCAATAGTGGAGCACTTACAATATCAATAGTGATGTTACAACATATCCTCCAAGGTCTCCTTTCTAGCCCTTTGAATATCATGAAATCATAGGTATGATGATCTAATTTCTCCCTCCCTCTTCACTCAAGTATGGCCTCCATTATATATGCATTGAGGCATCACAACCATAGGATAGTTTTGAGGAGAGGATGTGGTCAAATGAGGAATTGGTTGAACCAAAAATATTGACCTTGCCTTGAATAGGAGGTAGCTTGAACCAATCCCTTAACCAACTGAAATATCCCAGAAACAACCTCAAAAAGCAAGGGATGATGGTTGTAACAGCTTCATCACCCCCCCATAACTGAGCATAGGGTGAGACTATCGCTCCCTATAAGTGTATTTGGGGGTGATTATAAGGGTTTATCCCTCCTTTTATATAGGTAGACAGACAATGAATTTCAAACAAGGCCAAAATCTCAAGGAAAAAGGTGCGACATTTGGTAGTGCCACACTTAGGTGTGTAACAGTGGCAACACTTACGACACTTAAGTGTGAAATTTGGTAGTGTGACACTTAGGTGTGTAACAGTTCGGAGTTCAGGAAGTTGTCATTAAGGGGGGATAGGCTATAATGCCTCCTTCCTCCTCCTATTGTGTCAGCATTGTAAATCCCTAAATCTCGTCCTAAGTAGTTCTTAAGGGGATATATTATTATATTTAGACACTTAGGAGTTAGTTAAGATCAACTTGGTCTAATGTGTTGTTAGGTGAAACTGTGTTTCTTAGTGTATTTATTTAGAATGCATTTGTAGTTAGGAAATACGATGGTCACAATTGTCAATTTTCACATGCAACTCTATGTGACTAATTTTTAGATATGAAAATTACTTCCTAGTGATCTAACAATAAAACCCTAGCTATTATCACTGAACAATATCACATTGAAAATTATAGAATGAAAACATATGCAATGGAAACACAAATATCATATATGAATCATCAATATACATGAGACACAATTTCAGTTCTGTAATATTGTTATCATCAGAAATATCAAGGGAACAAAAAACCCTCCTAGCTAACACAATATCACCAAAAATCTAAGGACAACCTTGTCCTCCAACATCACCAAAAAATAAGAACAACCTTGTTCTCCAATAATTATACAAATCAGAAAATTAAACCTCAAAAATATTATGGAAATATCCCTTTCCCATGAATCTTCTATAGAGCACCTACACAACTTGATGTTGTCACTTGTCATCCTGTATGGATCTGTACCTTCCTAGAAAATCAGATACATGATTCACCTTACTTGAAACCCACTATATACGTTGTTTTCTCCACTACAAACCACTTATACATTATACGTGATTCATCCTTCTACAACTCACGTACATGCACACTTTGTCCTCCTACAAGCCCTATATTGTATGAAACATTCACTCCACATGTGCAACCTTCTTTGCTTCTCTCTTCAGATCCATATTCACCACCTTGTAGACTTTCCTTTTGTTGAGATCACCAATCCTCCTAGGCACAAGTGCATACACACTTATGCCAACTCCATTCTTCCATAATGGTGATCTAATGTCACAATTACATGTCTCCTTTATATAGGAGTCCAATGAGTGAGTTTAGGAGCCCTTCCTAAACTCAACAATTAATTAGATTATTTTAATATTCTTTCTGGGTGTGGCACCCCCCAACAAACCCACAAATCCCATCAACTTGTTGATGAGGCCCTAGTATCATTTCTAGAATGATTTCACTTAAACAAAGGTAAAAAAAGGTGCCAATGAAAATTCCCACATTCTTGGCACCTTGGCTTCTAGTGGGAATACTCCCGAAGATACAAAAAAAATAAACACTCCCTCTTAGTGAGGGAGGTATCCCATCCGGGATCTACTACCACATCTTCTCTCTAGTATTCATAATTGTATACTCCCTCTACCATGATACAAAATTCTTCTCTCTAGTTCTTATGACTGGTTGTATCCTTAGTGACTAAAGAAAATCCTATTATTTGACATGATCCCATCCTAGAAGATACCCTACTCCTAGAAGTCTCTTACCTATGAACCTATTGTATGGACTCCTCAACCCATAACACCTACCTAAACATATTGGAAGATGTCTCTCTCCCATATGGACCAAAAGGTTGGTTCCCACTGAGAAACTGAATCTACCTTTGATCCTCTTGATTCCCTCTAAAGTATGACTCCATATGAGTCTCCTTAATTCCTCTGAATTCATACTCCCTCTGAGTCTACACAACCTTTGAAGCTACCTGCTCCTTGTCCATTTTCCTTTGCACAGTCCTGGGAGGATTCTCCTCACTATTGGATTCTGAGGGCTGACTCCCTTTGAACTCTGGCTTCCTCCGAACTGGTACTACTGGTGGGGCCACCTTCCTAACCACTCGTGGAGTTACCTGCTCCCTCTGTATTGTGTTGGTGGTGGGGCCACCTTCCTCACCACTAGTGAAGATACATGTTCCTCCTCATCTATCTGTTTGTTCATGCTAGTCATAGAACGCATATGTTATCCCCTTGGACTAATGTTGAATTAGAAATAATAAAGTACCAAGGACAAGTATTTCTCGTCACCTGGGCATTTGGGGCCGAGAAAGTGTACAATGTGGTCCCTAGTAAATAATTTCATGTGAAGTGAAATTAAAAGTGACTTTACGAAAAGTTAAGTGAAGTGTGTGAATGAAGAGACATTTCATCACATCCATCCATCTAGTCTTTCCTCCTCTATTAGATTATATGACCCTTCACCTTCCATCATGAGGTCGAAATAGGGAAAGAGGTTCCCCCATTCTTGAAATTCTTCATGAGTTTCGAGAGAGACAAGTTGAGAAGAGGAGTTGACAAGCTAAGATAGTGGAACGGTTATGAAGGCAACAAATTAGCATAGAAATTGAGGGGAGATTAACAACAATAGTAGTTGTCCATATAGTACAGACTGAGACAGGTCGTACACTATTGGAGGGAACATAAATCAAGGAACTCTTGTAGCATAAATTTCTGAGCGAGTAATGGCACATAAATCAAGGCTTATAGCAGGCATAAATTTATGAATTAAGTTTATAGTCAGATGGCATGAATTTTGAGGCACCGTATACACTCATTTGCTGGGACAACTATACAATGTACAAATTTATGTGCATAGAAATTGAGGAGTTGTTCCTTCAGTGTTTTCTGGGTAGTTTTTGGTTGAAATAAAGTTGAGATAAGTTGTATTAATTGTTGTTGTAATGTGTTTTCAAGAAGAAATTTCTCTGAAGTCTGAAAATAATAAAAGCCTCAACTCTCTCACTGGTTTTCTCCTTGTGGGTTTTTCTAGGGTCTTGATTTTGGATCAAAAATATACGAGCATTAATTTTCTAGGTGTGTTTATTTCTGAGTTATTGCTGTAGAAGACTTCACGTGTTTTCTGTTCATGGGAATTTAATTTTCTACTTACTAATTTTCAGCCATAATTTGCAATGTGGGTTGAGAATTAAACTATGTGTCTTAGTGAGACTTGAAACCGGGTTGGGTTCTGAAATTTCTACATGGTATCAGAGCTTGAATTGTGAAAGTGAAGAAATATATCAGCCACAAATTGTATGGATTTTGTTGAGAAGAGGAGGAACTTCACCGAGAATAAAATTGTGGGCTTGTGTATTAGTTGATAGGGTCAATGGCCATTGGTTTGATGGTTGAGGACATGTTGTATGAAGCTTCTAATTTCATATCATAGAAGGAGAGGATTTTGTTGCTTCTACATGAGTGTGAGTTATGGGATATTGTGGAGAACTCACAAACGAATCCCGTGACGATGCATATTGATGATACTCTTTTGGAAACCTACAACAAAAAGAACATAAATGATAAAAGAATTATCCTTGATGCCATTATAGATGATGTGATTCCACATGTTACCGAGAAGACCAATTCCTATGAGATGTGGGAATCCTGAACCAAACTATACTAGAGTTTCAATGAAAATCAGAAGATGGTATTGAGGGAGAAACTGAAGAGCATGAAAATGACCAAGACTGAAAGTGTTTCTAGCTATCTTACCAAGCTTACTCAGATGAGGGATGAACTTGGTGTTTTTGGGGAGGTGGTTTCCGATAATGAACTTGTGAGGACTTCTTTTAATGGGGTAACCAAATAATGGGTTGTCCTTGTTGAGGGCATTGTGGCAAGGGAAAATATTCCCAAGTGGGACCGTCTTTGGGAAGACTTCATTCGGGAGGAAAATCTAAGAGGATATGTGCATATGATTTCATATAAAGTTAATGAAGAGGATAATTTGGAACTTGGATCTAAAGAAAGAACAATTCCAAGAAGGGTTCCAAGGGAGGGAACAAGCATAAAGGTGAAGGGAAGAAATGCATGAGAAAAGTCAAGTGATTTGCTTGTCATAAGTTTGGTCACTGTATTGGACAATGTCCTAAAAATAAAAAGAATAAGGTTGAAACTTCACTTGATTTCGAGGAGTTTACCCACAGGTTCGAGAACGAGTATCCATTGCTGGTACATTTGGTACATTGATAGCAGAGCCTCCTTCCATATCACATGTGTTTGTGAGTACTTCATTGATCTTACATAGATCATAGATATTGAGGTGGTGCTTGGAGATCACTAAGTGGTCAAGGAATTTGGTAGTGGGCCAATATCATTTTAGAGGGAGTCTCTTCCTCCCATGTTGTTGACGGATGTCCTATATCTTCTGGGCTTGAAGAAGAACTTGGTATTAGTTTCGACTATTGCGGACAGGGGATATGAGGTATTGTTCCATGATGGGCATGTGATATTTTATCCTAAGAGATCTAGTATAACTTTGACCAAACTGATTGGGATTCAGCATGAGAAGTTGTACAAGCTCATGTTTCATCCTACTAGAGCATTGATGCATAGTACCATTTGTGACTTATGGCATAGAAGGATGGACCATTTGCACCATGGGGCTCTAAGGATCTTGAGAGAGATTGTGATTGGAGTGACATAGTTCAATATAGAGCACCAGGAGGTGTGAAAGGGGTGTTCTCTTGGGAAGTATGCCAGGACTTATTTTCCAAGCAGTGAAAACATAGTAGCAGGTATTATTGATCTAATTCATACTAATGTATTTTGTCCTATGTCTTCTGCATCTTTGATTATTTTTTTGTATTATGCCACTTTCATTGATGAATTCTCTCGGAAGTCTTGGATTTTCTTCATGAATACCAAAGGAAAGGTCTTCCAACAGTTCCAAGAGTTCAAAGATATTGTGGAGAACCAAACTGGAAAGAAGATAAAAGAGTTGATATATGATAATGGGGGTGATTATACCTCTAATGCGTTCAATGAATTTTGTTCTAGGGAGGGAATCAAGAGAGAAGTGACAGTTCCTTACAACCCACAATATAATGGGGTTGTTGAGAGGAAGAATAGGGATATTTTTGGGGTTGTGAGGTCCATGTTACATGATGAGGGGATACCACTATTTCTTTGGGCTCAAGCTTGCAACATTACACTTTATCTATAGAATCAAAGTCCACATAGAGTCTTGGGGGATAAGACTCATGATGAGGCTTTCTTTGGGAAGAATCATAAGGTGGGAAACTTTAGGATATTTGGGTGCCTTACTTATTCACATGTCCCTTCTGAGAATAGGACAAAGCTAGAGCCCACGATAGAGAAGGGAATATTTTTTGGTTATAACGAGACCTATAAGGATTTCCTCATATGAATTCCCTCTTTGAGGAAGAAACTTGTGCAACAAGATGTGAAATTTGAGGAGGATAGAGCCTTCCAGAGGTCATGATATATGGAGCAGGGGGAGGAGTCCTTCATAGAGAATAGTGAGACAGATTTTAGGACCACTTGCTTCAGTGTAATTTTTAAACCTGTGAATTAAAGAAACACATATAGATTCTTAAGGGAAACATAATTTAATCAATGGCTCATTCACATAGTACAGAGAGATTTATACCAGAAACCCTCAACCGGGAAAACCTTTCTTATATTCATTATATCAAATTTCACCATTCACCATACAATATATATACAATTTTTTTAGGTATTCCGTAGATACCAAAAACCTAATCCATTAATCCAAGATTAATTTACACAATCGCTAAAAATAGAAAAAACCGCCCAAAAAAAACAATTTGGGGCGCTGCCCTGAATGCTGCGCGTAACCAAGCGGGGGACAGGACCCCCCTATGAAAGTTCCTGACACACATGACACAAATAGAGCACTACTACAAGGGATTGCCAGACATAGTTGTCATATCTGACGTGCCCACACACACACATACAAAGAATATAACACATACCCAACATTCCCCCACTTGTTGTTTTCTTAGCATCTAGGCGTCCAGGGGATTATATAGTCAACAATCCAGGGAAGCAATGCTCATTGTTACTCTACACCAAGAGAACTTTTCTGTCCTCACAGACTTTGTCAATGAATCTGTAACATTCTTCAAAGTGTCAACCTTTTCTAGCAACACCTTCTTTTCCTCAACCATGTCTCTCACAAAGTGATACTGAACATCAATATGCTTTGTCTTCGAATGATAAGCTGGGTTCTTTTCCAGGAAGATTTCACTCTGACTATCACAATCTAATCTCACTGCTTGTTTTACCAACCCAATACCTGAACACAATCTTTGTAACCATACTGCTTCCTTGCTTGCATGAGTGGCTGCCATGTATTCAACTTCTGTAGTTGTGAGTGCCACTACAACCTGTCTTTTGCTCATCCAACTGATTTCTTCTCCAAATAGGTTAAAAACATACCCACTTGTAGATCTTTTGCGATCTAGATATCCATCCCAGTCTGCATCAACAAAGCCATGTATGCCCAGCACTCTGTCCAATCCTGGTCTTCCTTGGTAGCACAATCCATAACTGGTAGTGCCACAAATATGCCTACAAACCCTCTTTACTGTTGTCCAATGCTCCTTCCTTGGTTTTGACATATACCTGCTCAAAACTCCCACTGCATGTGCAATGTTCGGTCTAGTACATACCATTGCATACAACAAACTGCCAACTGCACTGGCATACAAAACATGGGACATGTCCTCTTCTTCTTCCTGTGTCTTGGGACACTGATCTGTAGATAAATTTACACCTATAGGAATAGGAACCTTGACCGGTTTACTTCCATGCATATTAAACCTTTGCAATATCATCTCAACATATTTTCTCTGATTCAACTAGAGTTTCTTGTCTGCATGATCTCTTTCAATCTCCATTCCTAGAATGAAGTTAGCAACACCGAGATCCTTCATGTCAAATTTGGAGGATAGTTGCGATTTCACCTCCTTTATAACATCCATGTTATTTCCTACCAACAACATGCCATCAACATACAACACTACATAAATGAAGTGATTACCAACCTGCTTGGAATATACACAGTGATCAGCCCTGCTTCTTACAAATCCCAATCTAAGTATGTATGTGTCAAACTTTTGGTACCACATCCTAGGTGATTGCTTCAGACCATATAGTGACTTATTTAGCTTACATACCAGCTCTTTCTTTCCCTTCACCACCATCATATTTTTCATATTCAGAGAACCACTCCGTATGAGGAGTCATATGGTATGATGCATCTGAGTTGATCAACCATACATCACGATCTGCATGTGTACTTGTAGATTCCAGGTAAACATCACCCCCTTCTTCAGTGGAGGTTTTTGCCTCTGTGAAAGAGGTACTATCAGATCCCTTTGGTTTTTAAACCTTCTTAGACTTGAAATCTTTCTTGTAATGCCCTGTTTTACCACACTTCCAACATTTCCTCAAAGATTTTCTTGGAGACTTAGATCTACCTGTAGATTTAGATCTCCACCCTGAAGTCTTACCAGGGTTCCTGTCTTGGGTACGCCCTCTTATAAATAAATCATATGTGTTGTGACCATCCATTCTTTTTCGCCTCATCTCTTCAGATAACAAGGATGCAACTACATCCTCATACTTCAATGTAGATTGAGTGGTACTACCTATTTATACAACCAGATTATTCCAAGAGTCTGGAAACGAACATAACAAAGTAATACACTTAGCTTCCTCTGCAATCGTAATATTAACAGACCCAAGTTGACTTACCAGAGTATTAAAGGCATTTAGATGTTCTGTCACAGAATCTCCATCTTCCATCCTAAGATGATACAGCTTATTTCGAAGAAACAACTTTTTTACCAGGGACTTTTATTGATACAAATTCCCCAACTTATCCCATAGTTCCTTGGCTATAGATTCTCCTGAGACATTCAACAACACCGAATCTTCCAGGAAGAGTCTAATAGTACTTCTTTCTCTCCTGTCCAACTTCTCCCAATCTTCCTTTGACATACCAGTAGGTGGTGTACTAGTAAGTTGTGTACCAGTCGTCTGTGTGCCAGTAGGTTGTGTACCAGTTGGCTGTGTACCAGGGTCCACAACGATCCATTGTTCTTTGTCTACAAAAAGGTCCTCCATCTTCAGCTTCCATAGCTCAAAGTTTTTACTGTTGAACTTCTATATCTCAATTCTAGAAGAACTTGCCATTCCTCTTTATGCACTCAAATCACCACTGCAAAAGCTCCCACTAAACCCAGGTTTATCATAGACCCAAGATAAACTTGATCTATCAAGACCAAGACAAACCCTCAACAACAAAGGAATCCCTCTGAAGCCAAAAATGAGCTTTGATACCACATGTAAGTTTTAAACCTGTGAATTAAAGTAATTCATATAGATTCTTAAGAAAAATAGAATTTAATCAATGGCTCATTCACATAGTACACATAGATTTATACCGGAAACCCTCAATCGAGAAAACCTTTCTTATATTCATTATATCGAATTTCACCATTCACCATACAATATATATACAATGTTTTTAGGTATTACGTAGATACCAAAACCCTAATCCCTTAATCTAAGATTAATTGACACAATCGGTAAAAATAGCAAAAAACACCCCAAATTTTTTTTGGGGGCGCTACGCATAACTGGGAGGGGGGCATACTTGCCCCCCTCTGGGAACCCCCTAGGAAAGTGCCTGACGGAAATGACACAAACAGAGCACTACTACGAGGGATCGTCAGATGAAATTGTCATATCTGACGCGCCCACACACACACATGCAAAGAATATAACACATACCCAACATTTAGGGACTACTGTTCCACATGTGACAGGGTCACATGTTACTGGTCCTCAGGTTACTGGTTCATAGGGTATTTTTTCTTAGTGTACTGGTTCACATATGACCTTATCATAATCTTCATGTACATAGTCCTCAGGTGGTGGGATTGAGGAGAGGAGTCCCATCCACATGGTGCTACTTCATAGAAGAGGAAGCCCAAGTGGCTTCAAGACACTTTGAAGGAAGCACACCGTTTAGTGGCGAATGTCAGGACAATTTTGAGAGAGATTAAACCTTTTGAGAGGTTTTGCATCTATCTTGCGATGGTGAGAAACATCAAGGAGTCAGAGCCTTCCAATTTTGAGGAGGTCACAAATCATTAGGTCTAGAAGGATGCCATGTTGGAAGAGTACAATTCCATCATGAAGAATTATGTTTGGGAGGTGGTTTCGAGACCTGAGGGGAAGTCAGTGGTGAATTCCAGGTGGCTCTACAAGATCAAGTATGTTGTTGATGGTAGAATTGATAAGTTAAAATATTTGTTTTTGGCTCAGGGGTTCTCACAGGTAGAGGGAGTTGAATATGATGAGACCTTCACTCTGGTTTCTACATATATCTCGATCAGGGCAATGATATCCTTTGCAATGGAGATGGGTTGGTATATCCATCATATGGATGTGAAGAATACATTTCTGAATGGTCTTATAGAGGAGGAGGTGTACATTGAGTAGCCTCATGGATTTGAGGTGCATGGGAGAGATTCTCATGTGTGCATATTGAAGAAGGCATTGTATGGGATGAAGCAAGCTCCTAGAGCTTGGTATTCCATGACAGATACATACTTGCAGTAGATGGGTTTTGAGAAGAGTGAGGCAGATCCCA
Source organism: Picea sitchensis (assembly GCA_010110895.2). NCBI lineage: Eukaryota > Viridiplantae > Streptophyta > Pinopsida > Pinales > Pinaceae > Picea > Picea sitchensis. Next base: position 112,481 of record SNQJ01S0007854.1, on the reverse strand, counting down.
ACCTGTATTACATTTTTTTTGGAGACAATCATCTCATACTTGTGCTATATGTGGATGATATTTTCATTACAAGGGATGAGACACTCATATGTGGTAGCAAGGAGAGCCTTGCTTCAGATTTTGAGATGAAATACATTGGTCTGATGCTCTACTTCTTTGGATTGGAGGTTTGGAAAGATCCTGGACACATCTTTCTGGGATAAGGAAAATATGTTCTTGATATTATGAGGAGATTTGATATGGAGGACTATAGGCCCATGTCCACTCCTATGATAACCAACTCGAAGAAACTTCATTCTTCTGAGTCAGAGTTGGTTGATCCCATGTTGTATCATTAGTTGATTGGTTCACTGATGTATCTGGTCAACACCATAATAGATATTTGTTTTGTTGTAAACTCACTTAGTTAGTTTATGGTGGAGTCTCAGAGAGTACACTGGGTGGTAGCAAAACATTTTCTCAAGTACCTTATGGGTACAATGGACTATGGCCTAAAATATAAGAGAGGGGATGGAGTTAGATTGATTTACTACACTGATTCATATTGGAAAGGATGTGTCAGTGACAGGAAGAGCACCTTAGGTTGTTTCTTTGGATTGGGCTTAACAATGGTGTATTGGTTCAGTCGAAAGAAAAATTCAATGGCTTTGAGTTCTATAGAGGTTGAGTATATGCATCTGGTCATGCAATTTGTGAGGCCATTTGGCTTCGCAAGTTGTTGGTTGGGATATTTGGTGTATAGATGAGACCCACGGTGATTTACTGTGACAATAAGAGTTGCATCAAACTCTATGAGAATCTATTTTTTCATGACAGGTCTAAGCATATCGATATTAGATATCACTTCATCAAGGATTATGTTCAGAGAGGAGAATTTTCACTACAATATATATCTACAGATGAGAAGGTAGCGAACATCCTCACTAAATCTTTCGGTAGAGGGAAGTTTATTCCTTCCAGAGATAATCTTGGGGTGGTGAGGAACACTTTCCTAGGTAAGAGGGAGTGTTGAATTAAAAATAATAAAGTAACAAGGAAAAGTTTTTCTCATCACTTAGGCACATAGGAGTGAGAAAGTGTCCAATGTGGTCCCTAGTAATTAATTTCATGTGAAGTGAAATTAAAAGTGAATTTATGAAAAAATAAGTGAAGTGGGTGAATGAAGAGACATTTCATCACAACCATCCATCTAGTCTCTCCTCCACCATCAGATTAGATGACCCCTCACCTTCCCTCATGAGGTCAAATTAGGGAAAATGGCACCCCCATTCTTGGCATTCTTCATGAGTTTTGAGAGAGAGAGAGAGAGAGAGAGAGAGAGAGAGAGAGAGAGAGAGAGAGAGAGAGAGAG
>SNQJ01S0007854.1:92338-106190 GCA_010110895.2 Picea sitchensis | reverse complement strand
ATGAGTCATCTCCAAATGCAACATTGCCACCCTTTCTCTTCAAGCTGATGAATTTGTCTTGATCCCCGGTCATGTGTGAAGAACATCCACTGTCTATGTACCATTCATCTTCTTCTTTACATTCTTCAGCGGTCAATGTTATTACACAATCTTAATTGTTTGGAATCTCTTTCCTTCTCCATATTGTGGTGGGTATAGGGACATCTTCATTCATATATCTGCAATCTCGTTCTTTGTGACCAAGATAATTACATTTGTAGCATGCAATATTTTTGTCCATCAATGGGGAAAATGAATTATAAATTCTGTTGAAAAATCCATGATTATTTCCATATCTTCTATTTACACCATTCATGTTTCTTTCATATGTGTTCCTTTCATTGATTCTGCAATTAATTGCATTATGTCCAAAAATTTTGCAAGTATCACAATGACCAAGAAATAAATTTTGATACCTTGGAGTAAGTGGGCTTCTTTGTGATGTAGTCCATCTGGGTTCATGATCTATTCTTATGTAGTTTCCTTCATACTGATTGAAGCTTCTTTGATTCCTGAAGGTAGGAGGTCTTCTTGGATATTCATCTCTTTTATAATCATTCCTTCTTTCTGGTATCCTGGTCCACTTCTCATCAACTATCTGTGTAGCTCTTTCTTCAACCTTCTTGTTGGTATTTTCATCTTCTTTGTATGAAGTTTCACCCATGCATCCAAGATGTGTTAGGTCATTTGACACTTGAGAGTTTCTTAAACTCTTCCTCAATGAGACAACTTCTTGTTCAAGTTTCTCACAATCTTCTTCTTTCTTCTTCATTTGGACATTTCGTACTTCTCCTATTCTTCCTTCTTCTTCGAGTAGAGTTTTCAATGAAATGGTTTCTTTTCACAACTACCCAATTCACTTCTTAGTTTTCTTTGTGTGTCTTTGAGCTTGCTATTTTCAATCTCAACATGCTTCAATTTTTTAAGATTCTCATTTTCTTGTTTAATAATTTTTTCTTCATGATTTTCTTCTTATTCATTGGAATTTTCTTCTTCAGTGTCATTTATTTCAATCCTTGTATGAGTACATTCAAATTCAACATGACCTACTCCTTCACAATTAAAGCAAAAGAATTGGCCTCTATTTTCTTCTTTGAAATATGAGATGTTGTAATTTGGTTCAACTTCTTCTTCTTCTTCTTCTTCTTCTTCTTCTTCTTCTTCTGTGTCTTCCCTTACATAAAGGTCTTTTAGCTTGTCCCAAATCTATTTTTATGATGCACATGATCCCACCTTGGATTTCACTGAATCTATCAATCCATCAAGGATGGTATCTATTGCCAATTTGTTGTTCCTTTTTTCTTCCTTCTGAGCTGCAATCTTTGGTTTCTTCAAAGCATTGTATCCTGAAGCAACTGAAAACCAAACATCTACCCCAAGAGCTTTCAAGTAAGTTTCCATTCTATTACTCTAGTATTCAAAATTGCTTCCATCAAATCGTGGAATCCCATTTGGAATTTTGTCTTCCATTTCTTCTTAGGATCTTCCTTCCAGTGGTTAAACTGTAATGAAGGTAACCCGCTCTGATACCAATTGTTGATACTGAGAGGGGGGTGAATTAGTATCAAGTACAATTTAAAACCTTTTTGAACTTATACTTAAACCATTCAACTATATCCAATGAGCAATGAACAATAGTATAAGAGTTACACCAATACACCACAATACACCATGCACAATCTATGAGAAATAATCAATAGTTATTGTTCAAGGGAAGTAATGACTTCCAAAGGTAGCTACATCATACAAATGTAAAGGGAGGGATAAACCTCCAAGAGGAAGATACAATCCTCCAATATCAATAGAGAGTTGAACTCTTCATCCTTGCCCCTTCCTTCCACCCAATAATATATGAGAGATAATAAAACTTTACATTATATCATCACATAGAACCTGATAATGCTTCCTGAGACTTCTTCAATTTCTGCAATTCTTCAATTCTTAGAGTACTTTGATCCTGTATATAATATTACTCAATGTACTCTCTGAAACTCCTCCAAGTTTCACTCCTTGAATCCTCCCCAAAAAGAAGTTATAGAAATAAAGGTAGACTTTATTCAATTATGGTCTATTTAGGAGACCAAACTTGTACAGAATGCCCCGTGCTCAATATTTAACATCCGATTTTGAAACTCGTACACCAGAAACTATAGTCCGTACGCTTTCCAATTAAATCTGTCCCACTTTATTTTGATTCTCTATGAATAAGTTATGACTGTTTTACCTGGAACACCTATTTATTGACTAGCTTCAGGACTCGTCACAAACCCTATCTTCCACAGAGTGTATCTCCATAATTATAGAGAATAAAGAGTTGAAATTTTTACCAAAGGTACCTTGATATGTCTTCTCAATACCATAGCGATTTAACCATCTGAATTGTTCTAGAAAAAAAAATTATAGAAAAAATGGTAAGATGACTTGAAAATAACATACCTTAGAACACATCACCAAAAGATTTCATCCTCTCTTGAAATCCGACCTTCTTTTCTTCTTATTTCCTCTGAAATTTGACTTGTATCAAAATAAATGTATAATAATGTTTACTTATACCATTTATGTCACTTCATTTTAACATTAGGACCGACCTGACACTTTCTTATTTTGTAATTCTTTTCTTTAATTATCTTCAGGTCCTACATGTACTTCCTTCTTCAATTCACTTTGTCATCTTCAAAAAATCATTTCTCCTCAACCATGAGGATCCACATGACGTGCCACATACCACCAGAAACAAACTGATGTATACTATCCATTCATGGGTGTTGTATATGCATGTGCATTGTCCTTCATGTCCAAACACCTTTATCAATCTTGCGGTCCAAAACCCATAACTAGGGTTGACATCAATGACAACAACCAATCTTCCAACAATCTCTCCCTTTGTCATTGATGGCAACACTCATGCTCCCCCTATCATCATGATCCCAATTTCTCTCCCCCTTTGACATCAATGGAAAAGGTTAGGGCTGCTCCCCCTGAGTTTAATGGAAAAATGTAACTCTCTTCTTTGGGGTTGCTCCCCACGGTGCCTGTGGCACTCAATAATACTTCATCCTTATTTTTTGGTCTTTGGGACTTTTTCTTCCTTAGAATCCTTTTGTGTAATACGTCTTCTCTCTCTTCTTCATGTCTAGGTGTATATGTTAGGTCTTCTTTCGGAGTTGCAACCATTCTTCTCGAGTTATTTTCTATGATTTTACATTTTTGGGAATCAAGCGTAAGAGTGCATCCTTGATCACACATTTTACCAACAATGAGTAGATTATGATTCAAGTATTCAACCAATAGACCATTATTTGCTTTTCCTCACCAAGCTCTTCTACCCCTTCTCCAAGTATTTTTGGATAGTCATCTCAAATGCAACATTGCCACCCTTTCTCTTCAAAGTGACTGAATTTGTCTTGATCCTGGGTCATGTGTGAAGAACATCCTTGTCTATGCACCATTCATCTTGTTTAACATTCTTGGAGTGGTCAATGCTATTAGACAATCTTCATTGTTGGAATCTATTTCCTTATCCATACTATGGTTGGCATGCGGGGACATCTTCATTCATATATTTGCAATCTCATGCTTTGTGACCAGAAACAATTACATTTGTAACATGAAGCATTTTTGTCCATCAATGGGAAAATGAATTATAACTTTTGTTGAAAATCCATGATTATTTCCATATCTTCTATTTAAACTATTCATGTTTCTTGCATATGTGTTCTTTTCATTGATTACTGCAATTAATTGCCTTATGTCCAAAATTTTGCAAGTATAACAATGACCAAGAAATAAATTTTGATACCTTGGAGTGAATGGGATTCTTTTCTGTGATGTAGTCCATGGGTTCATGATATATTCTTATGTAGTTTCTTTCATCTTGATTGAAGCTTCTTTGATTCACGAAGGTGGGAGGTCTTCTTGGTATTCATCTCTTTTGTAATCATTCCTTCTTTACGGTATCTGGTCCACTTCTCATCAACGAAGCTGTCTCGTAGCTCTTTCTTCAACCTTCTTCTGGCGGTATTTGCATATTCTTTTTATGAAGTTTCACCTATGCATCCAAGATGTGTTAATCCTTTTTGCACTTGAGAGTTTCTTAAGCTCTTCTCAATGAGACAACTTCTTGTTCAAGTTTCATCGCAATCTTCTTCTTTCTTCTTCATTTGGACATTCCACTTCTCCTATTCTTCTTTCTTCTTGAGTAGAATTTTCAAGGGAAATGGTTTCTTCTCTTAGTTGACAACTTCTTGTTCAAGTTTCTCACAATCTTCTTCTTTCTTCTTCATTTGGACATTCCTTACTTCTCCTATTCTTCTTTCTTCTTCGAGTAGAATTTTCAAGGAAATGGTTTCTTCTCTTAGTTTCTCAAAGTCTTCTAATTCTTTCTTCAAGATTACAAAAGTCTTTTCACAACTACCCTATTCACTTCTTAGTTTTCTTTGCGTGTCTTTGAGCTTGCTATTTTCAATCTCAACATGCTTCATTTTTTTAAGATTCTCATTTTCTTGTTGAATAATTTTTTCTTCATGATTTTATTCTTCTTCATTGGAATTTTCTTCTTCAGTGTCATTTCTTTCAATACTTGGATGAGGAAATTCAAATTCAACATGACCTACTCCTTCACAATTAAATCAAAAGAACTGACCTCTATTTTCTTCTTTGAAATCTGAGATGTTGTAATTTTCTTCAACTTCTTCTTCTTCTTCTTCTTCTTCTGCGTCTTCCCTTACATAAAGGTCTTGTAGCTTGTCCCAAAGCTTTTTTGATGATGCACATGATCCCACCTTGGATTTTACTGAATCTATCAATCCATCTAGGATGGTATCTATTGCCAATTTGTTGTTCCTTTTTACTTCGTTCCGAGATGCAGTCTTTGGTTTCTTCAAAGCATTGTATCCTGAAGCAACTGAGAACCAAAAATCTTCCCTAAGAGCTTTCAAGTAAGTTTCCATTCTATTACTCCAGTATTCAAAATTGCTTCCATCAAATGGTGGAATCCCATTTGGAATTTTGTCTTCCATTTCTTCTTAGGATCTTCCTTCCAATGGTTAAACTGTAATGAAGGTAACCTGCTCTGATACTAATTGTTGATGCTGAGAGGGGGGTGAATCAATATCAAGTACAATTTAAAACCTTTTTGAACTTATACTTAAACCATTCAACTATATCCAATGAGAAATGAACAATAGTATAAGATTTACACCAATACACCACAATGCACCATGCACAATATATGAGAAATAATCAATAGTTATTGTTCAAGGGAAGTAATGACTTCCAAAGGTAGCTACAACTTCCAAATGTAAAGGGAGGGATAAACCCCCAAGAGGAATATACAATCCTCCAATATCAAGAAAGAGTTGAACTCTCCATCCTTTCCCCTTCCTTCCACCCAAGAATATATGAGATATAATAAAACTTTACATTAAATCATCACCATCAACTAATCATCACATAGAACCTGATAGTGCTTCCTGAGACTTCTTCAATTTCTGAAATTCCTTAATTCTTAGAGCACTCTAATCTTGTATATAATATTACTCAATGTATTCTCTGAAACTCCTCCAAGTTTCACTCCTTGAAGCCTCCCCAAAAAGAAGTTATAGAAAGAATGGTAGACTTTATTCAATTCTGGTCTATTCAGGAGATCAAACTTGTATAGAATTCCCCGTGCTCAATATTTAATATCCGATTCTGAAACTGACACACAAGAAACTACATTTCGTAATCGTTCCAATGAAATTTGTTGCACATCATTTGGATTCTCTATGAAGAGGTTATGACTGTTTTACCCGGAACACCTGTTTATTGACTAGCTTCAGGACTGGTCACAAACCCTATCTTCAACAAAGTGTATCTCCATAATTATAGCGAATAAAGAGATAAAAAATTTATCAGAGGTACCTTGATATGTCTTCTCAATACCATAGCGATTTCAGCATCTGAATCGTTCTAGAAAAAAAAATTATAGAAAAAATGGTAAGATGACCTGAAAATAACATACCTTAGAACACATCACCAAAAGACTTCATCCTCCCTTGAAATCCGGCCTTCTTTTCTTCTTATTTCCTCTGAAATTTGACTTGTATCAAAATAAATGTATAATGATGTTTATTTATACCATTTGTGTCACTTCATTTTAACATCAGGGCCGACCTGACACTTTCTTATTTTGTAATTCTTTTCTTTAATTATCTTTAGGGCCTACATGCACTTCCTTCTTCAATTCACTTTGTCATCTTCAAAAATTCATTTCTCCTCAACCATGAGGATCCACATGACGTGTCACATACCACTGGAAACAACATGATGTATACTATCCATTCATGGGTGTTGTATATGCATGTGTATTGTCCTTCATGTCCAAATATCTTTATCAATCTTGCGGTCCAAAACCCATGACTAGGGTTGACATCAATGACAACAACCAATCTTCCAACACCATGCTCTGCACTATGCAACAACTCGGTTCGGCCCATCAATTCTTAACTTTGGAACATTGTGTAGTCAACCGGATTTTTGTCAGGCTATCCATCTTTAATAATTTTTCATAGGAACTTAAACAATCTGATTCAACAGATAGAATATAAGAATCCATTTTTGGTGGGTTTGTGTCGATCAAGAATCCCCATGATTCTATCTCTAATCCTCGTTATGTTCTGTAACAATTCACCATTTGACACTAGCCTCTTCTTTCTTTATCCCTTGGTTTGCATGTGACCACGGTTGTGACCCACTGCTTATGATTTGGGTGCTTATCCGGAACCCTAAAACTTCGGGCTCTGGGCTTCGACGGATTTCAAAGAACATCACAACAATTCTCTCAGAGCGTCAGATTGGAAAAATCATGAAGTAGGGTGGATCAACAGTCCAAATCTCCTAGCATCCAATGGTTGATAATCACTATGGAAATCTAGGCTTCAGGTTTCCGGGACTTCGAAGCTTCGGGGCCACAGGACTTCGGAGCTTCCGGGCTTCGGGACTTTGGGTGATTCCACCTTTTCTCAACCCAAAAATATCGAACTGTGTGTATCTGCATACTTCCACTTTACCTCGGTGATGTCCTCGTGTTACTTTACTTTGGTGTAATGGAACCTTGGGGTTTCTTCCTCCCATTCCATTATGATCCATTTCTTATGGAGTGTCTAGTCTCTAGACTTCACTATATAGTTCCACGCGTCCATCGGCACCCATGGTTTTCGTTCTTGAACTAAAAGATACCAAAAAGTCACATCAAACTTTATACTTTTAAAATTGTGGGGACATGGGTCGGCGGTTTTGGGGTAACCCACTGATTTTTCCGCAATTGTCAACACCCTGACACATTCCCCTTCTGGGAAACCGTAGTTTGGATTGCGGGACCAACTTGTAGAATTATCTTCCGTGCATCTTCGATCTCCACAATTCCTCCCAACACTCGATATTGATAGATCGTGACCAAGTTAATGTGGGATCGATACAGCTAACTTCTTTTCCAAGTTTAACTACCTTGTTCCACCTCTAGGAGTGCTACATGGTAGGACACACGAAGTCGACACATGGTCCAATAAGGTGGGTGATAATGTCACATTTTAACTGCATTTCAATATTACAAGGTTCTTAACGCACTAACATGTGGCACACATCCCATTTTCCCACGTCATCCTTAGTGACATCAGCAGGCCACGTCTCTTTGAGACTTTCGGGTACAGCTGTAAACAATTATTTTGGTGGAAATTGGCCCCACATGTCGGGTTACTTTTGGGCTAACAGGGTCGTCAAAGTTCCATTCTAACTGACACGTGGTGGGACTAAGGAAGTCCATGTCATCTTGGGTGACATCCTCATGTCGCGTCACTTCAGGACTTTGGGCTTTGGGACTTCGGAAGGATTCATCTTAGCACATCTCGTTTCACCCAAATGTCGAATTCTGAATGGCTATGAGATCCACAGCTCACAACCACTTGCGCGCAGATCTGATGATTGAGATCCACCTTTCACCACACACCTTACCTTTTGTTCTTGGCTTGATCTAATGGTAATGCCTCTCCCCATATATACAGTGTAGATCTTCTTCGAGACTTCGGAACTTCAGCTTTGACCCTTTCTTCTCTATTACACATAACTTCGCCAAAGTCGCGAAGTCCAAAGGACTTCCAGGTTAACCTCATGCATCTCTTTCTAGATATGGCGGCTGGAACACGTTGGTCTTTCCCCTACACAGATCTTATGATCCAAATTCAAACCTTGCAGTTCCAAACCCACAGTTACTGTAGTCTCTTTTCTCTACTACCATTCCAGAAACCGTTATACCTCCTGAGATTCATAACACAACCAAAGTATTCTCTTAGCACTCTAGAATTCTTCGAAATTCAATTTTGTCCCTTTAGACCACAATTCCCTCTAAAATCTTGTCTCGCTAACCACTAACATGGCCCATCTAGGATTAGTTTTGAAACCTTTTCTTTGATACCAATTTGTAACGTCCCTCGACCGGGTAATGCTACCAAAGCAACCTTTTATTTTCCTTTACTTCTATGATACCAATTTGTAACGTCCCTTGGTCGGTGATCTCAGTCGGGTAACACTACCGAAGAAACATTTTCTTTTCCTTTACTGCTCTAATACCATTTCTATGACATTCCCAACCCTAAACAACAGGCCAGGCCATGCCACCTAGTAACTTTGTGAAAATAATCACATATAATACTTAACCAAAATATAGAGATAACATCCAATATTCACACATATAAATATATATATCTATCTAATGAAATTAAACAGACGTCAATACTCTACTCATACACCTGTTCATGCAGAAGCAAAATTAACACATACATGCAGCATATATATACAAGCATTACTCATTAATTATAATGCAAATACAAATACACAGCATACAACGAATAGAAAATTGAAACTTATATTTTAATAGGTGACCACCAACTACGTGCAGACCTTGCACGAACCTCCTAGCCTTGGACTACACTTCTCATCATGCTCAGTAGTGGGTCACCCCCGAGCTGGGACTAAACTCCACCGGGAAAGGGAATTCTAGGCTTGGCAAGGACAATAAGGAAGTTTCATAGAACAACAAGAAGGATCTTTTATCCCAGGAGCCACTTATGCCCACAACCCACATACCCTCATTCCCCACATGCCTGCTCCACCCAGGAGGGTACACCTTCACTAATACAAGTCCATCGGCTACTACACCTCCCTTACCTTGGGCTTCAACAACAGGCTGGACTGGAAGTCTCTGAGTACTGTAGCTTCTATGGGACTCCCTCTAGAAGAACTCACTTCCCAACAAAATCTCTCACCTGGGAGAGTTTCTCACAGACCTAACAATCTTCTTCTTCAATTCAACTCCTAAGCAATACAACAACAACATTCAGCTAACACACGTGTGACAGAAGCAACAGAAAATGGGTATGGACACCAAAAGTGGCAAAAACAAAACATTAAGACACAACACGGCTCAAGAGAATACATATGTGTCGAGCTTCATAGGAAAAACACACAGGACGACGTCCAGTAATTGAAGGTTACAATCACACATGCATCAGTGGGGAGTGTGGCTCTCTTCCAGGGTGTCTAACCTCGCAAGAGTACAAAAGCAATGGTGAAGAATCCATGATAGTCCTGAGAATCATGAGACTCATGATAGAACCCCCAAACAAGATGATTTTCCCACCTAAAACTGCATGCGCTCAAGTTGACACATGTTTCCTTGAAGCTGCATGAGTTCCACTTAACACTCGTCCCCCCTTTCCCCCGAGAGCTTAGGACAACATGGTTATATCAAACCTTAGCTTCTAGGAAATAATAATATAATATTATTCATTTATAGGTAAGCCCTCTAGCTTAGCCCCTATTCCTAGACACTTAGCCCCTTCCCCACCTAGTGGAGCTTAGTCCCCCATAAATATTTCTTCATGGAAGGTCTACATGCAACCGTTTAATTTTATTAATGATATGTGTGTATTTGCATATACAAAATCAGGCTCATTGGCCTTAGCATATGGCTCACCAGCCTAAGGAACACCTAAGTCTCTCAGCTTATAACAACTCGGTTCATCGGCCTATAATCATAATTACAATTTAGCAGGGGCTTGGCCTTGGGGTGTTACACCAACCATGTGGATGGATTTCCAATGACTTGTCATGGTGAGTTACGATGGCTACATCTCATGTGCTTTGGCATGAAAGAGATGGATTCATATGTTTTGCAGGTTGATGAGATAAAATATTCATCGAGGCGGAGAGTTGCACATTGTCGAGGTATGACAATATATGTGGTATTTTATCTAGGAGGATGAGGAAATTTGCATAGATGAGTTGTGATGGTCTAGAGTGGACTAGACCAATTGTGCAACCATAGCTTGGTATTGTTCAGACAAGGACACAAGATCAATGGTAGCATGTGCAGACACATAGAGTTTTTGGTGACTTAGATGATGGACTTGGGTAGAAGTTCATTGGATGGTCGTGACTTGGGGAAGAATGAGGTTTTCCTTGTAGGATTGCATGGTTCTTATACAATGAGATCTGCTGGTACATGATTATTTTGTGAGTTTCACAGTGTCTGACTCCAATATGTACGAGGAGCTTGGTTGGAGGACAAGGCATGTAGTATAGGGATCTATAGAAATGGTATTGTGGATGGATTCAGGGGGTGTCTTACGATTGGAAAATGTGTTATGGGTGTCAAGAGTGTGTTCTCGGCCTCATGGATTGAGGAATAGGGATATGCAGTGTTATTATGGGATGGAAAAGTGCTATTGGATGCTGAGTTGGTAGGAATTCCTAGGTATTGGGAACATTTTTTGCAAGGGATCTCTGCACGAGAGACATTGCCAAGGTTTGATAGGATATCAACTGATTGTATTCAAGAGGAGACTCGATTATCATCAAGGGAGGATATAGATGGTTTCAGTGTCATGAGTATGGTCATTTTTCTTCACAATGTCCACACTAGAGGGGAAAGGGAAGAAGGCATTAGGCATCAACAACAAAGGTTGATGAGATTGCAGATACGTTCTAGAGGGAGATCTTGTTGGTCTTCTCCCTTTCAACTATAGTTTCCAACAGGGGGACTTGGTTGGTGGATAGTAGAGCATCTTGACATATGACAGATACTAGAGAGTTGTTTGACACTTTCACAAAGATTGTCTCATACTTGTGTATGGAGCTTGGCATGGGAGCCAAGCATGTAGTACAAGGATATGGTACAATATCATTCTGATTGGAGTCAGGAGAGGTGTTGAGGGTGTCAAATTTCTTATCAGTGTTTTGTGGAAAACAACAACCCCATATTTTCTTGTTTTGAATGACAAAAAATTATGGTCCCTTTGAATTTTAATAAGAAGTTTTATTTTTATTTTTTTTAATATTCTTTAAATTTGATTATATGAAGAAGTAAATATTTCATGATTGGTTTGGTTTTCTTCTAGATATTATGTTGAGAGTTACGAAATTTCCTCATGATGATTTATACTTCTTATTTTGTTTAATTTCATGATTTTCAACATGAAATTCAAAAGGAAATTGGAGGGAATTTGTTAATATCGTGCATTAACTATTATGAGGGTTCATGTTATAAGATCATTATTTTTATTATCTTTTTGAATTCAAGATTTTATTCATTATTATTGATTCTTGTTTTCTTGTATTTGGAGAAATGATTCTATTACCATGATATTTATTATGTCATGACTAGAAGTATTGTATAATGGAAAATGTTTTATTGAGATCTTTGGTCTATATATATCAACATTCAAGACTTCCTAGTTATGGTATTTATGATCTTTATATGTTTCAATTTATTTTGGATTTATTGGATTGAAAATATTAAGGGTCATTCCCATGACCTCCTTTATTTTATTTTATTGATCCATAATATGAAATTATACTTTCTTATAACATGATCTCATCATTATAGTGATATTGATATGGGGTGACATACTTGACAATTTAAACTTTTAATGCTCATTAAGAGTGGCAACAGATCTCGAAACCCATTTGAATTACATGGCATATTATATTAGTTACACTTGGAATGTGAAATAATGGTGACTGTCCTTTATCATTAAATGCATTAACTTGACTACGACATCCATTAGCTTGAAGTTTCTCATGATAGTTGGTGAGGTAGATTCAGTGTATATCATGTTATCTTTGGGTTGTTCAATTTGAGATTCTAAGGTATTGTTGCTTTGAATTTTGGCTACCCCCTTTTCACATATGCAATTTTTGTCTCTGTCTATACTCAAAATTGACAATGTGTAGAGTTTATTGAGTTTTCATGGAACCGTTGGTGAGGATTGAGCTCGTAGGAGCCGAAGTTCTAGAGGTCGATGAAGAATGTTCATCCCAGTTCCAAACAGTCGGGTGGCTAGGTTTTATTAGGTCTTTCCAAGGGAATAATGGAAACAAAATCAAGGTCAGAGACGTGGAGTTTGAAGTCAACAAATCATTAATTGTAGAATCCACACACTTGCCTATCATTGGAGAGAACTAGTAAAATAATTATATGGTCAAGAACATACCTGGGAATCAATCCTTAGTTTTGAAGAAGATGGTGTATAATCCCAAAGGTATGCTCATTTTTCAATTGAAAATGAAATGGAAAATTCTGGTTGCAGTCATTAAATTGTATATTACATGTGAGGGTCGATATAGCTTGGTGTTTTACTACCATTTTTTCCTTATGTTAGTATTCTTGGGTTAGTCATTGAAATTTCCCTATTATATACTTAAAATCCTTTCTAAGATGGCCAAATTTTATCACAGAGAATTTGGGAATATTGATAGGAGTATTTTCTATCATGGGTTAATTCGAATTCAAACTTTCAAAGATGGGTGTGATTTGGGAAAATATCCTTTAAAGAAATAATTTTAATGATTCAGTTCAGGATAAGGTTGAGGAAATTCCTTATATAATCGAGGATTCTCATAATTGTGTCTATGAAAATGTTTTATATTTTGATTCTATCTCACCAGTTCATTAGAAATTAATGATTAAACCCTTTGTTCAAGCATATGAAGCAGATGTAGTAAGGGTCGATTGTTATGATAATGAACTTGTAGAGTCAATTTTGGCCTGGGTTTGTTGTAGGAAAATTCCCTTGTGGACAGGTGAATTTCCTCTTGGATCCTAGACCCCTATAACCAAGACAGAAAAGGTGCTAACGTTGGACTGACATTCCTTCTAATGAAGCTAAACTAGTCAAGGAAGAAGAAGAAAGGAGTATAAATACCTCTTAATGGAGTTTGTCCTTATGCGATCCAGGATGATCTTGATCTCCAAGCTCTTCAAAAGGTCCTGCAATCCAATGAACAACAAAGACGAAACATACTTCATATTCTACCATGATTAGCTTCAAAATAGATCTATCAAAAGGAACAAGTTCATGAAACATACACAAAATTGAAGGAAATAGGCCAAGCCCGTATATATATTAATGAAAACAAAGTAAAGTTCTTACAACTATAGATGCAGATGCAACTACCTCACCAAGCTCTCCTTGTCCAAACACTTTCTCAAAAGTTCCACGATAAAAATGAATGTACTTTCATTGATTATTCTCCCTTATGAGATCATAAGTTTGATGCCTTAAATCTCTCCCCCTTTCACCATGAGGAGGCCTCCTTATGTTAAGAACCAAATATCAATATAGCAAAGAAAAACCTTAGAAAAAGTACTCAACGCCTTGAAAAAGAGATAATTTCAGATAATAAGCCTCTTCGAGGGGGCAACCTCCTTTTACCTCACTTAAATGTTCAAGTACAAGATGATTCAAAATGAAAATGTCTCCTTGGTATATATAGGAGA
>SNQJ01S0007854.1:32061-59718 GCA_010110895.2 Picea sitchensis | reverse complement strand
TCTATTCATCTCTTTTCGAAACAATGTAGTCTCCCTCCCTTTGCTTCCATTTATAATTGTTTCGCGTGATTTCTTTTGAAGTGTCATGATATGATGAAAATGTTTTCATTGTTGTCTCACTTGATTTTTCCTACTCGAAAGGACACTTCTGTCATTAATTATCCATGGTCCATAGGATTTTCAAGAACTAGGGACCTACGATTTCTCTTGGACTTGTAATCTCTCGAAAGTCATTGGTATATCTGCTTGTACTTAATGTAACTTTTGTGTCCCATCTGCACTTGTGTATAGTCATTGTTCTTCAGGTTTAGCGCATGGTGATTAGCTTCCTCCCTTATCCATGCTCATTTCATTGATCTCTTATGTTATCACTATGATTTTTGCATTTATAGTTAGTCCTAGATGAGTCATATTTTGTGCATCAAAGCTTGTAAGGTCAGTGACTAAATAAAGAGTGGTTCAAAATCATCAAGTAACAGGTATGGCCATAATTTGGTTGAAGGGGTGTAAGGTTCGCCACATTTAAATCACAAGGGTTCATTTCCCTAAGTCTCGAGTCATGTCGAATAGGTGGTAATTACGTACCAAAAGTCGAGTCAAGTGGTTGGGATAAATGTCACGTCGAAAGATATTATGAGCATCATTCCCTAATCATGAAGTCAGAAAAGTAAACAATCATGGCACTCCTATCATTTGTACTTTGCACACTTCAAAGTGTACCCATTGCACGAGTCTGTTGTACAAATATTCAACCTGCTTTCTAACTACTCGCTGCCATGGATTTACTGTCCTTTTCCATGATTTATTTAGGTATCCATTCAAGAATAAATACTGGTCACCCTCCATGCCTCTCCTTCACTTTCAGAGTTTTTGTGTTATCCATAGTTTTTTAAGCAAGCTCTGGAGCCCATCGCTGCGTAAAGGTTATTTGTTCTCAATCGATATGTAAGTTTGTTTTGTTGATTTCGTTGTGTCTCCTTCATTTTTTTAACCATTGTTTAAATTCTTTTGGAGCTCGTTGCAAGCTAGTTTTTTGGAAGGATTGTTTCTTCTCACAGTCGGCCTTTTTCCTTATGAATTCCCTACTGTCGTGCCAAGTCTTCCCACTGCGCAGAAATTTTCTGCTTCGCGCCAAGCCTCCCAGTGGTGTTTTCTACCGTGCCTAGTTTTTCCACTGCGCCAGAATTTTCCGTCACAATTCCCTACCACGTCAAGTCTCCAATCATTGTTTTCTACTGTGCCGAGTTTCCCCACTACACTGAAATTTTGCATCATGCTTTACTACCGCGCCATGGATTTATGTGCTTGATTTTCATTTGTCGCATAAAGATTTTTGTGGTTGATTTTCGTTTGCCACGCAAAGATTTATGTTACTGCCTTTTCTTGAAATCTCTGTGAAGTTCGTCATTCTTATTTGTCGTGCAGAGAGGGTATCATAATTCATTACTGCGTGCATGAAATTAATATATACCAGCATCATGGCAGTTTCCCAAAGCATAAGAAAGAAGGAGAGAAGTGACAGGGCCATGAGGTTTGAACCTCAGGACCTGGAGTTAATAAATGAAGACCCGTCAATCAGGGCATCTTTTGAACAAGCCGGATGTATGTGCTTCTACGAAAGGATCAAAATGTATAATGTGAAACTGGCTGAGCAGTTCGCCCTCAATTTTATCGGGGTCAACACGAAAATTATGGGAATCACTTTTCGAATGAAGGAGGAAACTTTGTCAGTTGTGATGGAGATCCCTCCACATAGAAAAGAATGGTTTAAAGGCATGCCTTTATAAATTTCATGCTATATGGATTTCATCAAGCCTGAATGTCGAAATTGGAAAATTGGAGATGGCATTCCAAGCCAGTATCTCCTGGAGCTATTCGAGAAACTTCTAAAGATAATCAAAAGATATTTTACCTCTGAAGGAAAGTTTGACAGGGTGTATCCATATCACATCAGGTTACTGATGCACTTCACAGGGGAAAATCCCTTGAATTTACCTTTCTTCTTGTGTCAAAGCTTGGGAAATGTGGCAGACAATGTCCAGGCCAAGGTTAATCAGTTGGGAAACAATTTATTCCATTTTCATTAATCAAGATATTAGTGGTTGAAGAATTGAGATATTTGAACAAGGAATAGGATTCATTTTTTATTTTGGCTAACATCCCTAGAGACCCCAAAGGAGATATTCCTCTATTTGCAGAGGAAACAACACTCCATAGTGTAGAGGGGATAAAGGAAGATGTCATGGGAAAAAGAAAAGGAAAAGAAATAGAAGACTCGTCGCCAAGTCAGCCAACATCCCAGAAGAAAGGCAGGTCAAGGTTGACTAATAAAACTAAGGAGATCCAAGCTCCCAGTAAATCGCGCACCAAGTCTGTTGCCAAGAGATTTCCCATGTGCACCATTCAGCTAGAGCTTGTTGAAGGTGCAAGCAAGCAAATTGATGAAAGGAAGGGGGAGTTAGGAGAGGAAAACACAAATGTTCAGGATTTTTCGCAACAACTGAAGCAAGCGCAACACGCTATTTCCTAACTTTATCAAGAAAACAGAGAGTTGAGAAGACAACTGGTAGAAAGGACCATTGAAACACTGGCTTCGTAGAGTCAAGTAGGTCAGTTACCCCCTACCTCGCCCACATCAAAACAAGGGAATGTAAATTGGCTTAAAAAAAATCTCAGAGAGGCATAACATGTAATTATTGAGCTTCGGGAGGAGCAGAGGATGTCAGAGGAAAAAATCACAGAGAAATTCAAAGAGTGTAGACCAGGAATTGATAACACCTATGTAGATCTGGCCAGTGCTCAATCAAAACTCAAAATAAATGTGGTTTTGTTGAGAGAGATGAAGAGTTTGAGAAAACAGAACTATTCTTTAATAAAAACAATCAGATATTTAACGTTGCAGGTGATGCCGGAGGCGTGAGTAAGACAACCCCATTTTTGTATTTTTGGATCGTGGCATGGAATCTTTCTTTGTACATATCATGATTTATTACGTTAACAAGAAGTCTGATGCAACACCTGTGTAGTGAATATTCGTTGCACAGATGTTGTAAACTTACCTACTAAGAAGGGAAGGTATAAATGAAACACATGCCAGTTTTGAAAGAGATGCATGGTCCCCAACCATTGTTGCCACCTGGAGTTGTACGAGCGACCACAAACGAACATCTATTACACCAACTTGCCACATGTATGCTAGATCCAATGATCACACAACATTAACCTGAATATGTTATACAAAGGTGGCGTAGTTTCCAATAGTATGCATGATTATTTGGGCACCCCTTGGGAGGAAATGATAATTTATCACAACCAGATGATTGAATCTTACTCATGACCAAATGATTGAAACAAATATGTTGGTTATGTTATGATTGGGCACAGTCGAGTTTCTATTTCTAGTAATTTTTTTTGAAAAGGTTGTCTTGGGGGAAAGTAATTGAATTCAGGATTCTAGGGGAAAGTAGTTCGAAGTATAGCAGCCCAAGAGGGCATTAGTTTTCTATATATTGTATCTTTTTTGTGTAAGCCGGGTTGCAAAGTAGAGTGTAGACAAATGACTCCTGGATGTAATTTTTTGAATCTGATGGAAATATAATGCAGAGGTCTTGAAGCTTTGATGAAAATATTCTAATGATGGTGGTTTGATGTATTGTGATTCTATCTTCGTATGTATTTCATGTTTCCTGCAAATTCATGTATGTTTCATTTGTTTAAATTGGAAATATTTAAAGGTTTAAAATTCATCTCGTGGTGCTTTAGACTCAACCATTTAAACGTTGTGTTTTTCTTCTAAGTTAAGTCGAAATTCATCTTTAATGGTGCTCTGTTTTTCTTTATATTTCTCCTTTCTCCCGCCATACTCAACGATATTGAAACTGAAAGACCATTTCCTATTAATCCTTTATCCTCTCAAATATTCCCTTACCAATCATTGATTTCTCTTGTTTTCAAGGGGTTGACTCCATAGCCCAAAATTACTACATTTCCTTGCCAGTGAAACTAAAAAAAAAAACTTTCTCAAGCATCTAAACTTAGCCATCAATCCAAAGTTATTACCTATCAACGACTAGGTCTCAGAGAGAGCCCTCTCTAGATTGGAAAGGCTAGTTTCTAGTCTCAAATTTGGTTTGTAGGTTACCTTGGTAGGTCATTGCTCTTCATGCCAACAATCTACCAAGCACTAACATTTTGGCGTCATTGTCGGGGATGGAATTGAAAACTTTCCCTGAGAAAAACGACTAAAGTTGCATATTTGATTCATGAGGGTAACAATGAATTAGACACCTATATTGGTTGAATTGTATTTTACCCTAGCGACTTCATTGAATAAGATCAGTAGCATAAAGTAGTCTAAATAAAAAATCCTAGCACCTAAGAAGTTTACACTAGAGCGGACCTTGATCCAGATCCTGCAACATTTGTGTCTGATCCTGAAAAACTTCTACACAAAAGAAAAGAAAGGATAACAGACCCAGTATGTTACTTGGATAGGAACCTATATTTACCTAAATATGGGGTAAAAAACATTGACGACCTTGACTTTGATTTATTATTTGAACAAACCTTGTTCAGGTCCAGATCAAAATCCTATTTGAATGAAATCATCGTCGATGAGAAAAAGTTCCAATCTTTGATACCATTCAACCCCCCTCAAGCCACTGTAATTCCCACTCAGACTATCAAGCCAGTTCAAATTCCTCCTAGATTCATGGCTGCCAGGTTCTCCCCTCTCGCATTGCTAGCCCAATTACATGATTTGCCTCATATTATAATCAGAGAATTAAATTATACGATGTTGAAGGGAATGCTTCAGCTCAAAAACACATAGATTGGTTTAATGACTTTGTCCAACTGGAAGAGGTAGATTACGAGGATGAAAAAATGAGATTGTTTGCACAAAGTCTCTCAGGTGAGGTCAGAAAATGGTTCAAATCTCTTCCAGCAGCGAGTATCCCTAATTTTTCATCTTTTGAAACACTTTTTCTTGCCATGTGGGGTGATAAAAAGAATCCTCTTAAGTTACTAACTCAGTACAATAATATAAAAAGATCACAAAATGAAACAGTACAAGAGTTCTCAACCATATTTATGAAGGTTTATAATTCAATTCCCATAGAAGTCAAACCTCCTCCCAGAGTTGCCCAACTTCGATATGTTGGTTCTTTTGATAGTGACTTTGCCTTGTTATTAAGAGAAAGAAGATCTAATACATTAGATGATATGATGAGTGACGCAATTGAAGTAGAAGTAAATCTGATGGCATCAGGGAAGATCAAACATAATCTTGACAGAAGTGTGAAGAAGGTCCAAGGGGAAGCACAACCCTCTACATCCCAATCATTGGATGAGAAATTTGACTTAATGATGAAGACTATGCAAAGACTCATGGAAAGGATGTTCGTAGAAAATAAACTTGCCACCAGGGATCAAACTGATTTTCATCCCAGAAATCAAAATTTTAGAAGAACCCCCAAAGAAAATGCCTCGAGAAAGAAAGGAAACAATCATCAAAGAGGTAGAAAAAGCTCCGTCTCCTTTTAATTTTGAAAGCGAAATGGCAAAAATCAAAATTTATGTTCCAGTTAATGAGCTGATCAAGAATGGAGAATACAGAAATCAGATCATTAAAATGCTAAAAATGGAAGAATATCTTGACACCTTGAACATACAAGATGATCACCCTGCTATCTTGTTTGGCCCACGCGTGGAAGAGAGTGATGATGTTGATGATGTTCCTCCTTTCTATGTTAGCCTTAAAATTCATGACATGACTTTACATAATGTCATGTTAGATTCAAGAGCATCCCATAATCTCATGCCCAAGGTGGTCATGGATGAGTTGGGCCTAGACATTACAAGACCCTATAATATATTTTTTCTTTTGACTCAAGGAAGGTGAAATGCTTAGGTTTGATCAAAGATCTAGACGTATCATTGTCTCAAATCCCATAGAAAAAATTGATCCTGGATGTGGTGATTGTCGACATCCCTCTGAAATTTGGCATGCTATTATCTAGATCTTGGGATGCAAAGTTGAAAGGAACCTTGCAAATGGACATGTCATATGCTACTATTCATGTTTTTGGCCAAGAAAGGAGGTTGTACAGAGAAGTGTTGCTCAATTACATGGTGAGTAGAAAAAGTCAACCGAATAATCATCCTATTTACTCTGTTGATACTAAAGTTGGTTCCTCTATTTTCTATAATAACTTGAGTTTTGAAGAGGGGAAGCCAACAACTGTCATGGCTATTGAAGACAAAACTGAGCATCGAACAAAGGAAATTATAAATCAGCAAAACAACGCAGAAGATGAAATGTGGAATATGATTTTTGATGGGGCTGCTAGAAGGGAAGGAGTTGGAGCTGGTGTATGGATTAACCCTCCCATGATAGGTATAAAATCCATTCTTACAAGCTCTCTTTCGATTGTACCAATAATATGGCCGAATATGAGGCACTGATTTTGGGATTGAAGACTTTAAAGGAATTGGGTGCTAGAAGGATAGTTGTACATGGGGATCCCGAGCTTGTTATTAACCATGTGAAGGGTATATATCAGTCCAAGCATCATATATTGAGAGCATTTAGGAATTTAGTGCTTGATCTTCTTGAAGAGTTTTCATAATACAATTTGTCAGTGATTCCTAGGGGAAAAAATCAAATTGCAGATGCTTTGGCTACTTTAGATTTAGTTTTTAAAATTCCATTTTTTCCTAATAAGAAGTATGAAATTGAAGTTAAACATAGGCCAACAATCCCTGATACATTAAATATTGGCAAGTATTTGAAGATGACAAACAGGTAGAAAGATTCCTTCAAATGAGCGATGAATTTGCTAATGTAAATATTGATGATGAGTGTTGTTGTGAAGTGAATGAAGACACAGTTGTGTTCAACAATAATGACCTTTTCAGAATTAGATTGTTGGAAGAGATATATTGCAACTAAAAAATACATCATTCCCAATGTCTTGGTCCCATCGGAAAAGATTTTTGACAACAATGATGTAGCCAGAAATCCTAAAATCACTGCAAACAATGAGGATATAGAAGATTGCAACATTGGAACTCAAGAAGACCCCAATATCATCAAACTGTCAAAAACGCTCAATCCAGAAATCAAACAGAGGTATATTAGCCTTATGAAATATTTCCGTGATGTATTTGCATGGAGTTATGAAGATTTGAAGGTCTATGATACTAAGGTAATTCATCATGTAATTCCCATCAAGGATGAGCATAAACCTTTCAAGCAAAAGTTGAGAAGAATCAACCCTATGTTGTTTCCATTTATTGAAAAGGAGGTAAGGAAGTTGTTTTATGCTAATATTATTGTGTCCTTAATATTTTCCAAGTGGGTGGCTAACCTTACACGACTATGGTTGAGTTATTAAGCATGTGTTAATTAACCAATTAGGAAGCTTAAAGAAAGAGGAATAAAGTATGAGAAGATATCATAGCCATATAAACATGTACATAACCGAAATGAAGCATAAAACAGTAGAAATCCATAACACCAATGTGATAACGGAGTTCGACAATCTCGCCTACGTCTCTGGGCCTTTGTCTCAGTGGGTGAGGCTTGCTTATTTCTATTCAAAGCTCAATAAGTACATCACAACAGTTCCAAAAGGTTACAAAACTAATATGGTCTTGTTATACCATATCTCAAGAACCTAACAGAAGAAACGACACTCAAATCGGATGACCGGAGCTCCCAAAAATGGCCCGCAAAGGTGCGATCCTCAACAACTTCCCTGCTTAAAAATGGCTTTGGCTTGGCAAAACTTCATCATAAATATTCTCTGAATATCCTCTCTTGGCCTTAAGAAGGCTTGGTTTATATAGATTTGAAGTTCGTAACCATATCCCAACTTCCTCCCAAGATATGGCCTCAAAAAGGGCCCAATATCCCCCAAAAAGGGCAAAAACTCTCCAATAACAGGCCTAAAATCAATAGAAAATCACTATAATAAAGTTGAAAAACCACTTTTTTGCAATAATATGGGCATAATCCCCTTGTACTAGGCACGCGATCCAAAATAGGTTCATATGGCACTGATGTGGCCAAGCACCAACCCCTAAGGGCTGCGCGCTAGCCCTTTCCCCGCAAGTATAGGTCACATGGCAAATTATAATAAGACCGCGCCCCAACATATGCTCCCAAAACCTTGGTCACCACCCCCGATTATATGCATGGTAAGTGTTGGTGGTTAAGTGTGGCCTCGTTCCCTTTGTTGAACGGTGGAGTGGAGCCCCCTCCCTAAGGCTATGGTTAAATGAAACAATAAGTCTGCGGGTAGGGGCTAGGCCCCAGCCCCCTTCCACCTCTGCTTTACCATTTAAGCCACTTTATATATTATAAAGTGGGCTTGTATTAACAAGTCCCACCATAGCGCATTGGCAATCCAACCTTCCCCAAGGCATTTCTCCTACCAAGAGGTTGGGGTCAAATCCCATGAAGCTCAAAAAGTTTTAACCAACCAACAAATGATGGGGTGCCACGTGGTAGCCCACGTCTGGGCCACGTGGCACCTTTTCATTTTCCCACGAAATGTGCCACTTGTCGAAATGGGATTGGACCACTGTCATCTACCAAGTTAGTCTGCTTCTGTGTTGCCACGTGTCTCAATACTACGTCATCATGATGACATCATCACAACATCATCATGATGTCAGCATTGACTTTTTGCCAGTTGATTGTTGACTTTTTGCTTGTTTGGGAAAACGAACAGAATGCGATATCAGAAGCATACAACGTCAATTTGAGCATGTTCAAGTTGTGTTGGGTTTGTATCGACAAGGCCTACGCACACGTCCGTTTTGAATCCATTCTGATAACTTCTATTTTTAGGCCTTTCTGAGCCCCATCAAGCTCCTAGATCTGATTCTAGATCACCCCAAGATCATCAAACTGTCAAAAATGCTCAATCCAAAAATCAAACAGAAGTATAACAGCCTTATGAAATATTTCCCTGATTTATTTGCATGGATTTATGAAGATTTGAAGGTCTATGTTACTAAGGTAATTCATCATGTAATTCCCATCAAGGATGAGCATAAACCTTTCAAGAAAAAGTTGAGAAGAATCAACCCTATGTTTTTGCCATTGATTGAAAAAAAGGTAAGAAAATTGTTTGATGCCAAGATTATTGTGTCCTTAATATTTTCCAAGTGGGTGGCTAACCTTGTACCTGTCAGGAAGAAAAGTGGTGAGATAAGATTATGTGTAGATTTTTGGAATCTAAAAAGGGTGTCTCTCAAAGACAATTATCCACTTCCTAAGATGGATTACATCATGCAAAAGGTGGTGGGATCTCAGAACATGTCAATTCTTGATGGTTTTTCTGGATACAACTAGATTGTGGTGCATTCGGATGACCGGGAGAAGACAACTTTTACAACACCTTGGAGCACTTTCATGTATGCGAAAATGTCTTTTGGGCTCATGAATGCCAGAGCGACTTTCCAAAGGGATATGTACATAGCCTTTGCCGATTAAAACGATAAGTTTATTTTGATTTACTTGGATAATATCACTGTATTTTCATATTCCAATGATCAACATCTCGAACACCTGAGAAAGGTTTTCTAGAAATGCAAAAAGTTTGGCATCTCGTTAAATCCAAAAAAAAATAAACTTTGGAATGCAAGAAGTAAAATTTATTGGACACATCATTTCAAAAGAAGGCATACAAATAGACCCCAGCAGAGTGGAAGCAATTCTGAAGATCAACACTCCCAGGAGTAAGAAAGAGGTACAGTCTTTCCTAGGAAAAGTAAATTTTTTGAGGAGGTTCATTCCCAACTTGGCTGAGATCATAAAGTATATCACAAATATGCTCAAGAAAGGAAATGAAATAAAATGGACTATTGAATCTATGAAGTCTTTTGACTACATTAAAGTGGCGCTGACCAAAGCTCCAATGTTAGCCAACCCGAATTTTGCAAAAGATTTTATCTTGTTTTCATTTGCCTCGGAGCACACCATTATTGGGTTGCAACAATATGATCATAACTTTGAAAAACCCATATCGTATTATAGGAGGACATTGAGAGACTCCCCACTAAGGTATGACATCATGGAAAAATAAGAATATGCCTTGGTAAAGGCCCTTAAAGAATTTAGAACTTATATTTTACATTGCCATGTCATTGCTTACGTGCCTAGCAATTTTGTAAAGGATATTTTCAATCAGACTGATCCTGAAGGGAGAAGGGGAAAATGGATGGTAGTCTTGTTGGAGTATGACCTCGAAATCAAGCCTACAAAGATGATTAAAGGTCATGGGCTCGAAAATTTATTGGCACAGTCAAATTGTGATATTTTGGGAATCAATTTTATCATTGATTTGTCAGAAAATTCACAAGAAGAAGTGGTCCCATAGATTCCCCATAAGTTCCTTTATTCTCCTTGGTATGTTGATGTTATTTATGTATTAAGGAACTTACAAGCTCCTCTCAGATTGAGCAAAACCAAAGCCAGATTTTTGAAGTTGAAAGCAACAAAGTTTTGCATTCTAGACAATTCTATGTATTGGAAAGATCCAGGTGGGATCTTACTAAATTGTTTGCTGGAGGAAGAAATGAAAAGGGATATTAAAGAGTTTCACAAAGGTGACTGTGGGGGGCATCATTATTGGAATACCATTGCGCACAAAATATTGAGGTCAAGGTTCCATTGGCCTAGTATTTTTTCTGATGTATATAGGGAAGTTTCCAGATGTTGAATGCCAGATATTTGATTGGAAAAAAATATGCAGCCTCTACCTTTAAATATTATCTCTATTGAAGCACTATTTATGCAACAGGGCCTTGATTTTATAGGATAAATTCATCTGCCATCCTCATCTCATCATAGGTGGATACTGACAACCACATACTACTTCACCAAATGGATTGAAGAGGTCCCCATAAGGCAAGCTACTGATACTATCACCATTCAATTTTTAGAGAGTTATATCTTGTCTAGATTTGGTTGTCCAATCAAGATCATCACTGACAATGCAGTGGCATTCAAATCTAAGAAGATGGATAAATTATGCAGTGACTATAACATAACTCTAGGCCATTCCATAGCTTATTACCCACAGGGTAATGGGTTGGTTGAATCGTCTAAAAAAATCTTGACCATGATTATTAAGAAGATTCTGCAGGAAAACAAGAAAGCTTGGCACAAAAATCTCATCTATGCGTTGTGGGCTAATAGAATCACCACTAAAAAGTCTATCTCCACATCACCTTTTTAGATTGTATATGGTACAGAGGCAATTTTTCCTACCTCATTAGGATTTTCAGTGAGAATATTGTTGCAAGAGAAAGATGTTGAACCAAACGATGCTCTAAGGAGAATAAACCAATTGGTCCATGTGCAACAAATGCGGGAATAAGTCTTCAATAAATCACAGCTGCACCAAGATAAAATGAAAATAATTTTCGATAGACACACCAAAGAAGATGATTTCAAGGTGAATGATTTGGTACTAAAGTGGGATGCAAGAAATGAAGACAGAGGGAGGCATGGGAAATTTGATCATCTTTGTATGGGATCATTCAAGATTGTTGTGTACCATGGGAACAATGCCTATTTGTTGCAAGATATTAATGGAGATCTTATTGGTGGGGGACCTGTGAATGGAAATTTTCTCAAACATTATCTTGTTTAGCAAATTTTTTCAGTCTTTTCATGTCATTGTAAATAACCATTTTTATTTTCAAATAAAGCATTTAGAATTAGTAGTTAGCAGAAAATTGAAGCCTGAAGTGAAGGCCCTAAGTTTATGTTGAGTTTAGTCGTAGTTGTGTCAAGAGGGTCTGGAAACGATTTGTTTGTCGTTTTAGGGTCTATGAGTCAAATAAAGTCCAATGGTCAGGAAGTTGGTCTAATGGTCTTTGCTACCTCACTGGGAGGATAGCATCCCCATTGGAGCCAGTTGTTAGCACCTTGATTTTTGCAGTTAGAGTTAGTCCTAGATGAGTCATATTTTGTGCGTCAAAGCTTGTAAGGTCAGTGACTAAATAAACAGTGGTTTGAAATCATCAAGTAACGGGTCTGGCCATAAGTTGGTTGAAGGGGTGTAAGGTTCACCACGTTTAAATCATAAGGGTCCATTTCCCTAAGTCTCGAGTCATGTCAAACAGGTGGGAATTACATACCAAAAGTCAAGTCAAGTGTTTGGGATAAAGGTCATGTCGAAAGATATTATGAGCATCATTCCTTGATCATGAAGTCAGAAAAGTAAACAATCATGGCATATCCTATCATTTGTACTTTTCACAACTCAAAGTCTACCCATTGCATGAGTCTGCTACGCAAATAATCAACCTTCTTTCTAACTTCTCGCCGCCATGGATTTACCGTCCTTTTCCATGATTTATTTTTGTATCCATTCAAGCATAAATATTGGTCACCCTTCATGCCTCTCATTCACTTTCAGATTTTGTGTGCTATTCGTAGTTTTTTCAGCAAGCTCTGGAGCCCTTCGCTGCATAAATTTTATTTGTTGCCAGTCCTTACGTAAGTTTGTTGTGTTGATTTCACTGCATCTCCTCCATTGTTTTCAACCATTTCTTAAAGTCTTTTGGAGCTCGTTGCAAGATATTTTTGTGGAAATATTGTTTCTTCTCACAGTCAACATTTTCCCTTCTTAATTCCCTACTGTCATTCCGAGTCTTCCCACTGTGCCAAAATTTTCCACTTCGCGCCAAGTCTCCCAGCGTTGTTTGCTACCACGCCCAGTTTTTCCACTGCACCGCATTTTTTTCATTGTACTTTGCTACCACGCCTAGTTTTTCCACTGTGCCATAATTTTCCATCACAATTCCCTACTGCATCAAGTCTCTTGTTGTTGTTTTCTACTGCACCGAGTTTCCCCACTGTGTCGAAAATTTCTGCCACGCTTTACTGTCGCGCCATGGATTTTTGTGGCTAATTTTCATTTGTCGCGCAAAGATTTATGTTACTGCCTTTTCTTGTAGTCTCTGCAAAGTTCGTCAATCTTATTTTTCATGCACAGAGGGTATCACAATTCATTAATTCACGCGTGAAATTAATATATACCAGCATCATGACAGTTTCCTAAACCATAAGAAAGAAGGCGAGAAGTGGCAGGGTCATGAGGTTTGAACCTCAGGACCTGGAGTTAATAAATGAAGACCCGCCAATCATGGCATCTTTTGAACAAGAAGGATGTATACGTTTTTGCGAGAGGATCAAAGGGTATATTTTGAAACTAGATGAGTGTTACACATTATTTTGGTCACCCTG
Source organism: Picea sitchensis (assembly GCA_010110895.2). Taxonomy (NCBI): domain Eukaryota; kingdom Viridiplantae; phylum Streptophyta; class Pinopsida; order Pinales; family Pinaceae; genus Picea; species Picea sitchensis. The sequence continues at coordinate 46,448 of SNQJ01S0007854.1, read as the reverse complement.
ATGATGACTATACAAGCATGTGTTTAGGCTCTCAAAACAATCTTTTACATGAGGAAAATGACTGAGTTCTTCCCCTACAAGGTATATTTTTAGAATGACATCGCAGCCTGACAGTGGTACACAGTGCAGAAATCCTTGATTTCCATAGGTTGTTCTATGCCTGGCTCGCGGGGTTTCTACAGGCTACTATATAGGCAAGGTGCGGTGGCATTTGAAGCTAAGAAAAGGAAGAAGTTCACAAATTTTCTAGAAGGAGAATCTTCTAGAATGTAAGGTTACGTCTGTATGGTTGTGATCCTACTGGCTTCTCTGATTTGGTGGGATCATCCTCATCCTTTCAACCACTTCACCTTCTCCTCTATAATGATGGGTTTCTCATGGAAAGGGTTAAGCAAGATTGAGCAAAGAATTGTTGAAAGAATAGGCTGAAGACTGTGTGAAGTATCATGTTACAATTGATGCTTGAGGCCTCCATTTGTCCATCAATCTTTTTTGGACCATATTCATACAAATTTGGAGCAAGTGTATGTGTGTGTTGGAACAAAGGACCACCGAAAGGGAACTTGTGACATCAAGGCAATTTGGTTGTATATTCCACTTTTACTTAATATGATACGGTGACATGTTTCTTTCCCATAAAATCATTAGCATTTTATTATATGACTCCTTGATCACATGTTTAGTTTTTCATTGAATCTACAATTGTTGCTTTCACTTTGGTTGGTTTGTTTCATTACAGATCTGATCTCACAAGAGCACCAGAGTGAAGCAGGAACAACAGAGATATAAGGAAGCGATATCTAAAGGTATGTCATCCATTCCTTCTTTGGTAGTAAATTCAATGGTAACAACTTAGGGAAAGTGTCATGTCCTGTCTTGTTTTGTTCTAGATCCAGGTGGATCTAGGGAGATTATTTTATGTCCGCATTCACCGATTTATCCAATAACAATGAGCAGTTCACCCTCAATTTTATCGGGGTCAACACGACAATTGCAGGAATCAGTTTCCGAGTGACGGAGGAAACTTTGTCAACTTCGACATAGATCCCTCCATGCGGAGAAAAATTGTTTAAAGGCATGCCTTTAGACATTTCATGCTATATGGATCTCATCAAGGCCGAATTTCGAAATCAGAAAATTGGAGTTGACATTCCAAGCCAGTATCTCCTGGAGTCATTCGAGAAACTTCTAAATATAATCAGAAGATATTTCACCTATGAAGGAAGGTTTGACGAGGTGTATCCATATCACATCAAGTTATTGATGCACTTCATAGGAAAAAATCCCTTGAATTTACCTTTCTTCTTGTTTCGGAGCTTGGGAAAGATGGAGGATAGCGTCCAGGCCAAGGTTGATCAGTCGGGAAACAATTTATTCCATTTTTCATTAATCAAGATGTTAGTGGTTGAAGAATTGAGATATTTGAACAAGCACTGGGATTCATTTCTAATTTTGGATAACATCCCCAGAGACCCCAAAGGAGACAGTCCTCTATCTGCAGAGGAAACAACACTCCATAGTGCAGAGGGGAGAAAAGAAGATGTCACAGGAAAAAGAAAAGGAAAAGAAATAGAAGACTCATCGCCCCGTCAGCCAACATCCTAGAAGAAAGGTAGGTCAAGGTTGACTAATAAAACTGAGGAGATCCAAGCTCCCAGTAAACCACGCACCAAGTATGTTGCCAAGAGATTTCCCATGTGCATCATTCAACTAGAGCATGTTGAAGGTGCAGGAAAGGGAATTGATGAAAGAGGAAAATGAAAATGTTTAGGAGTTGTCGCAGCAACTGAAGCAAGCACAACACGTTATTGCCCAACTTTATCAAGAAAGCAGAGAGTTGAAAAGATAGCTGGTAGAAAGGACCATTGAAACACCAGCTTCATAGAGTCGAGCATGTCAGTTACCCCCTACCTCGCCCACAATGAGAGAAGGAAATGTAAATTGGCTTTAAAAACAACTTAGAGAGGCACAAGGTGTAATTATTGAGCTTCCGGAGGAGTAGAGGATGTTAGAGGAAAAAATCACAGATCATTTCAAAGAGTGTAGACCAGCCATTGATAACACCTATGCAGCTCTCACCAGTGCTCAATCAAAACTCAAAATAAATGTGGTTTTTTTGAGACAGGTGAAGAGTTTGAGCAAACAGAACTGGTATTTAAGAAAAACACTCAGATATTTAAGGTTGCAGGTGACACCGAAGACATGAGTAAGACAACCCCATTTTTGTCTTTTTGGATCGTGGCATGGAATCGTTCTTCGTACATATCCTGCTTTCTTACGTTAACAAGAAGTCCGATGCAGCACCTGTGCAATGAATATTCGGTGCAAAATTGTTGTACACTTACCTACTAAGAAGGGAAAGTATAAATGAAATGCATGCCAGTTTTGAAAGAGATGTATGGTCCCGGGCGATTGTTGCCACCTGGAGTTGCACGAGCGATCGCAAACAAACATCTGCTACACCAACTTGCCACACGTATGCTACAGCCAGTGATCACGCAACAACAACTAGAATATGTTATACAAAGGTGACAGAGTTTCCAACAGTACGCATGATTACTCGGGCACCCCTTGGGAGGAAATTTTGATTTATCACAACCAGATGGTCGAATCTTACTCATGACCTAATAATTGAAACGAATATGTCAGTTATGTTATGATTGGGCGCAATCGATTTTCTATTTCTAGTAAATTTTGTTGAAAAGGTCGTCCTGGGGGAAAGTAACTAAATCTGGGATTCTAGGGGAAAGTAGTTCGAAGCATAGCAGCCCAAGAGGGCATTAGTTTTCTATATATTGTATCTTTTTTATGTAAGTCGGGTTGGAAAAGTAGAGTGTAGACAAAGTCTTGGATGTAATTTTCTGAATCCGATGGAAATATAATGCAGAGGTCCTAAAGCTTTGATGAAAAGATTCTAATGGTGGTGGTTTGATGTATTGTGATTTTATCCTCGTATGTACTTCTTGTTTCCTGCAAATTCATGTATGTTTCATTTGTTTTAATTGGAAATATTTAAAGGGTTTAAAATTCATCTTGTGGTGCTTTAGACTCAACCATTTAAACGTTGTGTTTTTCTTCTAAGTTAAGTCGGAATTCATCTTTAATGGTGCTCTGATTTTCTTTATGTTTCTCCTTTCTCCCGCCATACTCAACGATATTGAAACTGAAAGACCATTTCCTATTTATCCTTTATCCTCTAAAATCTTTCCTTACCAACCATTGATTTCTCTTGTTTTCAGGGGGTTGAGTCCATAGCCCAAAAGTAATACATTTCCTTGCTAGTGAAACTAAAAAAAAAAAACCTTTCTCAAGCATCTAAACCTAGTCGTCAATCCAAAGTTATTACCTATCAGAGACTAGGTCTCAGAGAGAGAGCCCTCTCTATATTGGAAAGGCTAGTTTTCAGTCTTAAAGTTGGTTTGTAGGTTACCTTGGTAGGTTGTTTCTCTTCAGCCCAACAATTTACCAAGTGCTAACATCTCAGAACCTAAAAAGCCACAGACAGTTATTAGTGTGTGTACCACAATAACTAAACTTATCGAGATTTGTTGTATGTCCATCTAGGATTCCCTATACTATATTGTACTTCTCTCATGTTGCAGGGATTTTATGCACGTGAGATGATAGATTGAATGATACATATATCAGGATGGTCATGTCACTTATCAATAGCAGGTGGTTTGGAAACAGATTTACATTGTAAACAGGTTTGTGGGAACATATGCAAGTTTGCATAACTTTAATTGAAACCACTGAGCGATGATTCATATGTTTTGCATATCATTTACTCTATATATTTGTGGGTCGCGGGTTCCCAGAGTTACAGGATTTTATGCATTAGTTCTCTGGTACGGGGGGATTTGCATTGGGTATTCCACGTAGATTCTTCTGTGTGGTCTTCACGTTTCAAGTTTGTGGAAAAATACTCAACCGGTTTGGAAATTTTGGTTAGATTATACTTGCGACACATTTTCTATAGGGATTTACAGTATTTTGGGGCATACGGTCTGTGGCACAGGTTTGGAATGAGCATTCGAGTGTGATTAACTCCTTGGTCGATACATCTGCGAAGGTAAGTACTGAAAAGAATCAGATACTCTATGGTGGGGTTCGCAGAAGAAAGTTCATAGTCATTGGGTTCACATGGTTTGTGGGTTTCGGGTTCACAGAGGAAAGTTCATAGGTGTTGGGTTCACATGGTTTGTGGGTTTCAAGTTCGCGGAAGATCATTGCTTGAAGTCGTTAAGTGACTTTCGTGAGGCTCTTTACCCGCAATCGGACACGGTCACATCTACGGATCGTGGGTCATGATAATACATGTATGCATGTTTCATAAGGTTTAATAAACAATTGCATCCCCACAACCGTGAACAAATAAAAAATGGTTTTCATTATCCATGCGTATGGTTCTTCCAAGCTTGCAGGAAAACTTGTCCATTGTTAAATATTTGTGGTTATATTCTTGTTACCGATGATCCTACTGATCTTCGATCTATGGCATTCGTCCCTTGGTCTCTTGTTAGTGGTTATTCATTCTCAGCTTGTAAGTGGGGGTTATGTCATTCCGATTTTATTCCTATCCTGCGTAGAAAAAATAAAATGTGAGTGCATGTTATATAAATCCTTAGTATGTATCATAATCCATATTTATCTTACTACTCAATTGGATAAAGCTTAATTAATCAAATTATTTGAATTTCATTTCATCTAGATTGACCTTACATCTGTAGGATATCAATAACATAACCCAAAATTGTGCATGTTTTACCTAGTTAGATATTCATGTCATACCCCTGACCTCCTACTTGAATGTAGGGTGTTATAATCATGAAATGTAATGAGATTAGAGTCATTACTTAAAAGGAGATGTGCGGTCTCATCGTAGCGATCATTTACCTTATGGCAGAGAGTATCAGACTTGTCCTACATAGGAAGATAACATGGGTTAATGATATGTATCCCTTCTTTAGTAGGTTCCACACATGAAAGTTCTTGGTTAGGAAAACAAAAACTATCCCCCCACTTTTTGTATTGGATTATACAAAGGCTCATAAATGAAGAAGAGATTTTTTTTTATTACAAATATTAGTCCCACGTCTACCTCTCTTCCAGTCTAACTGATGAAAATTTATTCAGAGGAAAACTACCCTATATTCATTCAGCTATAGGAGAATTTGAAAATATGTCATGTCGGGGGAACAGGATGAATTTGTCAGGTTGAGAGAGGCCTACTACATATTGAAGCATTATAAATTCCAAACTTTGAATCAACAAGTTCAAACATTCTGATGGTGAGGAGATTGCCATTTCCACCATATTAAATATTTGAGAGACCAACTTTGAGTTATTTCCATAATTTGGTTAATATCTGCTTCCCCCCCATAGATTCCAGGATTGTTTAGGAGATGTCAGTTAACTGGGTTGTCTCTGAAAGGAGACATGTCACCATGGAGGAATATGCCACCTTATCAGCCTCAAATATCAAGTGGGTGATATGGAAGTTGACCAAGTTATAGTTGGAGTACCAAAACATCATTCAATAATAGACAAGGTTCCAATAGAAGGTCTCTCAAAGGTCTCTTTGTCGAATGAGGGTAGGGACATCGATACCGGATCCAGTGGTGTATGGTCCACGGGGGGTTCCTCAAGCGTCAATGTTTTCCAATTGCTCACACTTATATCTGGGTAGGTCAAGGAAGGCTAGGCAAGGTAGGATTACGAGTAGGTTAGGCATCCAAATGTAAAATTAATGTGTGCCCCATTTCTTTTATCTCATAAGATCATGAAATAAAAGGAGAACTTGGTGTGGTCACAACATAAATTTCAGACAACACTTTTCTATGTTTTATAAATCTTGTACGTTATTTTATTAGTGTTGTTAGCGCTAAGTAGATCTCACACAACGCATTAAAAAACTCAAACAAAAGTATTAGTTCTTTTTTTCTTTTTTTCCTGTAAAAAATTGTTTATGACATGTTTAAAAGGCAATTTTAACACCATTTGCATTTAGCTAATAACCCAAAAAAACACCATTTATGTATCTTTGATTTTATTGAATTTAATTGATTTTATTAAAATTCAATAAATGGAAAAACAACATATCTATATATCTGAATTGATTTGCATAGTGTAACTCTAAATAATAAAACAACATATCTATATATATATATATATATATATATATATATATATATATAAAAAATTGAAACTCTCACTTTTTTAAAAACAATGTAATATAGATTACTCCTACTAAAGCTAATGCCTAAATCAACGCCCATACTTTTTTTTAAGAAGTTAATGCCTAAATCTATCGTACTTTTTAAGAAAACACTTTCACTTTTTTAAAAAACAATGTAATATAGATTACTCCTACTAAAGCTAATGCCTAAATCAACGCCCATACTTTTTTTTAAGAAGTTAATGCCTAAATCTATCGTACTTTTTAAGAAAACACTTCATAGTGTAACATTATTGGAGACCATCATATGTCATATAATGTTGACTAGACTTTTTTGAATGTAATATTTGTCTTTGTATAGACCATGAAATGATGTCATACATGACACTATATCATGATTTTAAATTGAAGATAGATTACCAATGCAACCACCTAAGATGATAACACGATATTGAAGTCAATATCACATTATCAATATAAGGTTTAGGTTCCGAGTATTAGTCTAAATTTTAAATTAACTTACAAATAGGATATTTTGTATATAATGAAAATTTAATTATAATCAATTTTTAATAGAAAATAAATTAATTAAATAAGAATAAAGTAAAAATATTTTTTTTTAATTTATAATATTTTTTTTTATTAATTATTTTAATCTAATTATATTATAATTATTTAATTAATTTAAATGTTATTAAAAATTATTTTATTAATAATTAATTAATTAATAAAAAAAATAAAGTAAAAAATAAAATACCGTTTATTCCTTTTATTTGTGAGGTAACCTAATTAGTTTATTTGTAAGAAAAGGAGCAACTCTAAAAACAAATGAATGTAGCAAAAATACTATGTAACATAACTCACCCTCCTTTAACCCTACTAAATCAATAAATGGCACAAGATTTTGAATAATTAATCACCAAAAAAAATCGTTCAATAGATATTTCTACCTTTACATTTTTTTGAAATTGTCTTTTTTGCCATTTTCGATTTGAAATATGAGCATTATAGAGATGATCGAAGCAACTCTTGAAATGTTCAATAAAATGCATCTTTTAACATACAAAAATTCATCTTATGTTCGACGAAACAATGTTATTGGCAAAAAAAAAAAAACGAAACAACCTTATTGGCATAAATAATTAATATATCTTCTAAATACGATATTGAATCCTAATTAAATATTAAATAAATGTGAAAAATAATAATATTAATAAAATTATAATAATAAAAATAAATATAAGTATTAACAACATATCGAAACAATGTTATTGACAAAAACACAAAACAACCTTGTTGACATAAATAATTAACATATCTTCTAAATACGATATTGAATCCTAATTAAATATTAAATAAATGTCAAAAATAACAATATTAATAAAATTATAATAATAAAAATAAGTATGGTATTAATAACAACAATATATAAATGTAAATGGGGTATTGATTTGTGGGTAAAGTGAGGATGTTGTTATTGTCCTTAGTTGGTGTGCTTATGGATGCAAACCATTTATAGTTGGTATCGGGTATGTGTTATCTTAGTAATTCACTAATTCCTAACCCACAAATTTCTTAGCTTTTTAAGCAACTAATTATGTGTCAAACCTTAATTAAGTAATCACTTAATTCATAATTTTCTAACCCACTAACACCTTAACCAAATTACTTGACTAGTAGATGAATATATACCCCACAAACTCTTTAAAGTCATAATTGATTAACCATGACTAACTTCCTAGCTACTAACCCAGTAACTTATAACATCAATATAAATGTCAATAAAATATTTTATAAATATGTCCATAGAAATTTCCACAATAAAAAAAATAAAAGCATTCATATAAAATTCATAATGAATAAAGTCGAAAGAATAATGGTAATACAAATATTATTAATAAGTGATACTTGTAAGGAGATTGACTAGTTGGTCAAGGGTGATATTCTCCCCACTAGGGCTCAAATTCTTTCAAGAAGTGACAACATGTTTAGTGAAAGTCATAATTGTCATTAAATTAGGCTAGTAGGTTACGCATGATTAAGTGTGACATGACTTCCTAACTTGATCTATAAATTGGTGTGGATATTCTACTAGAACAGTTCATCACAACAAATGTTACAAGTGTATGCAAACTCTTGTTACGCAATATTTTACTTAATATTGAGATTTAATATTACTAGATTAGCACATGAAAGACTATAATAAACTAAGATTCAAATGAAAGAAGCTAAATATTATAATACATCACCCACACAATGGACACAAGATGTACCCTAGGAAACCCAATATGTGGAAACCCATCTAGAAGATGAGGACTATGCCTTGCTTTTTTATTCTCAATGATGAAATGAAATACATAGAAAGTGAACTCAGTATGGATTTTCCATGGACATTGTGGCCTGTATGATACTAAAAGGTCTTCTACTTTCTCTATTTTTTCTCCAATATCCTACTTATTTGCTCTACTCAACTATGGAATAATAATCGATACAATAAGAATAGAAACTCATCATTTCCTAATAGCCCAATTTTGAACAATGTCTGGATAATTGTCTAGGATTAGGTTTAGGATTTTTGCATGTCCTAACTCTTGATAAGGTTAGGGTTCTAGACCCTATAGAATATTCTTTAAATTCCATGCATGACTAGTTCCACATGTGTGAGCAATGGAACCTAACATGGCATCAACTCAATACCATAGTGATCAATAGGATAACTCAACTTGAGGGAGGCATAACTTCCTCATACGAACTCTAATTGAGGTGATCTTTGTGTTGTTGGAAATATCTTGATGTGTAGAATAACATCGAGAGGTAGAACTTCATTTGCAAATTTTTTATCCCAAAAATTATCATTTTATGCCTCAAACAGGATCTAAACGTTTCTAGACTCCAAATCACCAAAACAAGACTTGCTCCTAAAACAGTCCCTACAAACCAATAACTCCATTTTTTGGCATTGAAGCGGCTGGTATAAAAAAAAATTGTGTTAGTATATTCGTTCGTTACATGATGTAAATCTCCTAAAATTTAACACTATACTAGACAAGGACAACTTTCAACCCTCTCTCATGATCATGGGGAATAAAGGAGTAGTCATATAAAATTGTTTTGTGTTAGCATATTCGTTCATTGCATTATGTAAATCTCCTAAACTTTAACACTATATTAGACAAGGACGACTTTGAACACTCTCTCATGATCATGGGGAATAAAGGAGTAGTCATATTTATTAGTACCTTCCCAAGGAGGTACTATAGTAATCGGTTGGATGACAAGTTGTATTAATCATTTTCTGTTTTTATATTTTAACCAATGTTTTCTTATATCTTTTATTAAACTTCTTTTTTGAAATATAAAAAATATATTCTTTTTTTTTATTTTTGTAAAATTTATTCTTTGATTGGTCTAAGTACCTTTGACGGGACATAATTACCCTCATATGTTTGCAAATTTTTTTCATATTTTTCAATCTCCAAAATTGATTTTTTAAACTAAATTTACATTGTCCATTGTGTGAAATCGAGGTATCAAGTCTCCCCAGTCAAAGTATCATCTGCAATTGAGGTATCAGGTCTTTGCAGTCGATGTCTCTCTATAGTCCATGTATTCATTGCATCAACAGAGACTCTCATAAAAATTGTTGCGTGTTCGCTTGAACATTCCTAGAGGTTGTCATGCAAATTGTTGCATGTTCACATGAATAGACATGAGGCAAGAAAATCTATATAAAGTTAAATCCAATACCCAATGCCAACATTTAATTGATGCCATTGTTGCTCCTCCACCTCTAATGCCACTGCACTAGCTCATCCCATAGTTGGTGTTGGCGTTGCTCCTGCTCCTTCACGCCTACCAGTAGAGATCTTAAGCAAACCAAAGACCATAAGTTTGAAGTTAGCAGCCGATAGGTTCATGTTCAAAGAATCTCTGAGTTGGTGATGGTGCTACTCCTTCTCATTCATGTATACTAGTAGATATCCAGAGCAAACCAAAGACCATAAGGTTGAAATTAACAGCCGATAGGTTCATGTTCAAAGCATCCTTGAGTTGGTGTTGGTGTTGCTCCTACTCCTTCATGTGTACTAGTAGAGATCATGAGAAAACCAAAGACCATAAGGTTAAAATTAGCAACCGATAGGTTCATTTTCAAAGCATCCCTGAGAAAATCCCGGTTGTTGTAAATAGCAACGCAACAAAAGGTAACTAGGTAATGTTTTCATACATGTATTGAGAGAAGAGGCACGTTGCAGTTTTTCACAGTTTTTATGCCTAGTATGAAGGATTTTCATAGATTTCTCCAATTGTAGCCTTATTGGGGGCCTTGTCAATACAGCTAACCGCTTCAGGGTCATCTTCTACTCCGTCCTTTGGTGACCCTTAACCGGTGTTGCTCCAGCAGAGAATGAGTTAGTCTACCTAGCTACAGATGTCTATACGGAAATACTCTCTAAGTTGCTCATCGATATTTGTTTCTTCTTTGATTGTTGTGCATTTGTGAGGGTGCTTAGTTTAGTTTATTTTTATTTAAAACACAATGCCTTAATTTTCATCTTTCGTTTAGCATACATTAGATTACTCCCATTACTATCCAATCCCTCTTCATCGTTCTCCTTTCCCTCCATTGATTTGTGATCTAAATCTCTGGGTATCTTGCTCTTCTAAAATTCAGATTGAGTGAGTGTGTCTACAGTGATGGAGCCAGGGGCATGGGTTCTCATGTGACCACCAAGAGCTCTTCCTAAGATCAATATCTTGCTGCAAATCTTGCAAAAGTAGCTAAATGTGTTCTCTCATTCTTCTTGTTTCTTTAACACCTCCATGGCTTAAGAGTTGGGATACAATATTTTCATTGTGGTCATGATGTAAACTCTACTTTGTCTTAACCGCTAATCTTCTTTTCCACATAGAGTATAAATGAAAAAACCAGTGGACATTTTACTCAAGCTAATACCACTACGGTTGTAATACCCCTAGGCCAAACCGCAATTGTACATATAAATGTAAATGATCACATAAGTTTGTGAGCCATGACATTTTGGGCCAGAGTGTCTTTGTGTATATGTATTTTGAGGCCAAAGTGCATGTGTGGTTATTAGGCTCAAGAGCTAGATGCTAAAATGGTCAGTGGGCCATCATTGTAATATGTAATCACACACAAATATTAATGAAAACACATCATTGCTACATACCAACCATGTAAAAGAGTATTGGGGGATAAACTCCACTAGATAGGGAAAGGGGGCTAAACTTTTAGGAAAAGGGGCTAAGCTTGAAGGGATTAATCCCAAAGGAATATTATATTAATATTCCTTAAAGTATAAAGTATGGATATTTATTTTATCCTAAGTTCTAAGGATGGGGACAAGTGGTCCCAAGTTAGTTCCCAACATGACAAGTGTCAAGTTGGGAACATGCATACATAAAGTTTAGACTTAGTTCATTTTTCGATCTTTCTATCTTCATTTCTTCACTCACTCAAATATCATGCGTACCTTGTTGTTACGGTACCCTGTTGTTAATGTACCTGTACCTGTACCTATACATGTACATGTACCTGTACTTGGGAATATTTGGAGCGGAAGAGGTGGGTTTTCAGGCCTGTGGACTATTGAAGAAGTGGGTTTTCAGGCCCGTGAGCATTCTCTCCAGGTGAGAGAATTGTTGGGAATTAATTCCTAAGGTGCCAAGTTGTAGCTACAGGGCTCTGAGATTTCATGTCTGGTCTATTGTTGAATCCCTGGAAGCGAAGTTGTAACACCCCCACCCAACCAGGTCAAGTTGTGTTACCTCGTAGAACCACTCTTTCTAAGCTCTGATACTAATTTGTAACACCCCCATCCTCCCAAACCAGACCATGCTACTCTAAAACACATTCATTCTTATTGAGCTTCTCATAACCAAAATGTAGCATACCCAACCATAGACCTACTAGGATACACCACTCAGAGACTCTTGTAGAACATCATACAAATAAAACTTAACGGAAAATTACATTCTGCTAATACATAGATAAATGTGGAAATAACAGTAAAGCCTATACGTACAACATATACAGGCTAAATTCATAAATAGAAAACATGTACAAATACACAACATGTAAATGAACATAGAAATGGTACTTATATTTTTGTAGAAGACCACCAACTGCGTGCAGGCCTTCCACAAACCTCCCATCCATAGACCACGATGCTCATCACTCTCAGCAGTGGGTCACCCCCAAGATGGGACTAAACTCCACCCAAGTAAAGGGATTCCTAGGCTAGGCTAAGACAATGGGATGCTACACAATCAATAAGGAAGGATTCCCTCCTAGGGGCCAACTAATACACACATCCTGCAACCTCTCATTCCCCATATGCATGTCCCACCCCAAGAAGTGTGCCCCTTCTCTTCTCAACAGTCCTTTGGCTGCCCCACTTCCCTTCCAGGGATTCAACAACAGGTCAGACATGAATTCTTAGAGCACTATAGCTATTGTTGGGCTCCCTCCAGGAGAAATCACTTTCCCAACAACCTCTCTCACTTGTATAGAGTTTTTCACAGGCCTGACAACCTGCTTCTTCAATCCATGGGCCTAACAACTTGCCTCTTCACTCCCTCTCATAGTCAACCAACAATAGGCTCAGGTGAAGGAATCAACCGAAAATGGGTAAGGACACATAATATGGAAGCAATCCATGCTCAGTCCATGAACTGCGTTGGCAGCAACATCCAACCATTAAGAAACAACACGGGCTCAGGAAAAATACAAGTGCGTCGAGCTTCACGAGAAAAATACACAGGGTAGATCAATTATAATTGTGGGTTCCAAAGGTGTGTGCATGCTCAGAGGTCGATAATGGAGGTCATCGCTCAGTTTGTGAGTGCATGGGAAGCCTGGCCAGAATGGAAGAGAGCCCCCCAAGTATGACGAATCTTCACGAAGCTACATGAGCTCCACTTATCATGTGTTCCCTTCCCACAATAACTTAGGATAACATAGGTTATGTCCAACCTTAGTTTTTAGGAAGTAATAATATAATATTATTACCTTAAAGATAAGCCCTCTAGCTTAGCCCTTTTTCATAGCCTCTTAGCCCCATCTGTTTCCCTACCTAGTGGAGCTTAGTCCCCCATTCTATTTTATCGTGGTCGGTCTACATGCAGCGATGTATTATATTAATGATATGAGTATTTACATATACAAAAATAGGCTCATTGTCCTTTAGCATCTTGGCTCTCCAGCCTAATCATCACATAAACCTCCTAGCTTATAATCACTTGGCTCACCAACCTATGAAACATGTTACATTTACAATTACAACCGGGGATCGATCTTGAGATATTACAATCCCCTCCCCTTATGTTTGCATTGTCCTCAGTGCAACTTGTTTATACATGTACAATTCAAATTCTTCAAAAATCTCCAAGCTTTAGTTATTGGAAGCTTGTTATCCATCTGGTGCTCTACTTTCCAGCACCAATTATGGTATTCATACTACAGCTAGAAGTCAATTACTCTATTCCATAGAGATTCTTTTGGGAAATAATTCAACTCATTGTTCCATTTGACATGCCCTCCTTATGGCAGCTACCATGCCATAAGCATCCTTGAGTTTCCTCTTCCTTGTTTCACTCACCCTTCCAGGCTTAGGCATCCCTTCACTGCTATGCAGTTCTTCAATGATCCATATTGTTAAGGATTTCACACACAAGGAGAGCGCTAACCCACTACTAGAACCCCACCAAGGTTCTACAATTATAGGGCTTTAGTTTCCTCAACAATAGTTGTTCTTTTCCAACATTCCAACTTTAATCAATATTATCTCATCTCCATCACACATATGCAGTTATCATGAGAGAACATAAAAGAATTCATTTAGAACTCAAACTTATTTCTTAAGTAATTCAACTTTTCCCCAAAATATGAAATTATATTTCAGAAATTTTCATTGTTGTTGCAATAATAGGATGCAGTCTTCTTCTGGATTTCAGCAAGCACCATGTTGAATACCATTTTTCCTGCAATGTTTTTATCTTGCATTTAGCCAACAAATTGTCAATATTTCTTCTACATCATACTCTCATTTGTAAATTCTAACCTTGTACAATATCTACTGCAAACTGATATTCAGAAAAGAACAGAAAAGATACAATGGCAAACACAAACATTACACAGAGATTTTTCACCTGGAAACCCAAACCGGGAAAACCAGCATATATTATA
>SNQJ01S0007854.1:19233-32051 GCA_010110895.2 Picea sitchensis | reverse complement strand
CACCTAATATCATGTGGTCCCGGAAATATGTCGTCCTGGAAATATGTCGGCCCGGCGATAATATGTCGGCCCGAAACCGGCGAAAATATGTCAGCCCAAAAAAAAAAATTCGGGGGCGCTGCCCCCAAACCCCTGCACGCCCGGCGCAGACGCACAGACACTACTACTCGTGCAAAGAATATAACACATACCCAACATCATTGCAATATGTAAAAAAACCTTATGAAGATTTCTTAGAATTGTTTATAACTAACAATTCAATCACAACTACAAAACAATTTATTAGATAGAATGAATTATCATTCTATGCATACGCCTATTCATAAATACTATTAGTATGTTCATTACTTCTTTTTCTGAACATAAAATTTCCTATAGTCAATGCTCATGTGACTACTTGATTTGCAACTTTCCTGTTGCAATGTCCTAACAACGCTTGAAATGTTCTCAACTCCATGAGTTAGCAACATTTCAGTCGTTAGTATAATTATTTCCATGCAATAATATAAATGCATGCACTCACAAAACACATTCAACAAATGCATTTAAGTATACAATTCTATCATGCATAAGTGCAACTCTGCCACTCACTAGGCATGAGTGCAACTCTCAATGCATATCTATTAAATGCACCTTTGCATTGATTTTTCAGAATGATATTTATCTAAGTCATGTATCTCACCATCCATTAATTGGAAATATGGCCAATGTCTTGACACATTCTCCACACACTTCCCATTGTCTTCTCAATTATTTGGATGCCTTCCTTTCCGACCCAAACACTACACCAAGAATATAAGTTTGAGGTGTGCATTAGTGTTAGCAAACATGTTGTAGTCCAATCATTATTTAAAGGTAGGAAGATCATTGGGTATTTGTGTGGTATGTAACCTTTCTATATCCATACTTTGCCATATCCAACCATGTCCTAGTCTCATACATGACTAGCTTTCCTGGCATCATTCCTATAACAAGTTCTTATCTTTTATTGCTTTGGTTATTACCTCATAAACAAATTAACATGACATTTTATTATGTCAATGTGTCTATTCAAAAGCTAAGAAGCTTTGATAACTATAACAAGCATCTAGCCTTTACCAGACCTAGTGGTATCTTATCCATGTTAATGCACTTAAACAATACCATACTAGGTATTATAAGAATTCAATCTGGGGAATTCTTACCTAAATTTCCCTTTGGAAATTATGCAACATCATTTCAAAAAAGAAATACTTACCTGCATAGCTGTCATTAAACGAAATTGATGCTACTTGATTAATTGATGACAATAGAAGCTTTCATGCCTCTTTTATCAGTCTTATAATAAACATTTCAACTTTATGTTGCTTCCTTCCATATGCAACAACATCATCAGCGACACTTGAAAACATGCAAGCATTCTCTCTTTATGGTTGTCCCAACAAGCCATAACATACTTGTTGCTATAGTAATTCCATCAACCTCTTTCTTCCTGTATCACTTTTCTTGTTTATCCTAGAAGTCTTCAATTCTTCCCAAATTCCTTAATATTCTTGTGCTCTCATTGTAATCATTGTGCATGATTATTTCTGACCTGAGCACTTTTTATCCAAATCACTCTTGGTTGCCTTTGCTTTTCCAGCCAAATGCTAAGCTGATATTAACCTTCAGTTTTCATTTATTTTATGGATCCATCTATCCCAACTCATACTTGGATGAATTATAATTCCAATCATGTTGTCTTATAGACTTTGGATCTTCAACATCCATTTACTTTTAGGACTTAAATACTTCAACTCTCTCCTGACTGAATACTTTAGTACTTGATTTTTCTTGCACTCTTCTCTTCTCCTTGCCAACTAGCCTCAAACTTGGCTTGCATAACCAATCTCTAGCATATTGTAAGGATGCACATATGTGTCCTTTGCTAGCTCAACAAAATTAATTAAAAGTACTCAACACTGCTTTTACTTTACCATTGTAATTTCAAGTGATACCTCCAACCTCTGGGAATTTCAGTCATGGATCTATGCCACTTAAGATGGATTCTTATCAGGCATCATCTCCTTTGCATTCAAAACCATGCATAAAACCATTTTCTTCTTCATGGTTCCTTATTGATTCTCTACAGAGATTCATTTCTTTTTGAATTCCTTCTTGGCTTTGACATCTCCATGTTATTGGGGAAATACCTTCAACAATTTTGGAATGTATCAACAATCCTCTACTATTCTTTATGTCCCTCCTGGACTGTTGTCATGCATTCCTATTAGATTTATATCTACCTCATGATTTCTTCTTCCATTATCTTAGGATGTCCATGGACTTGACTCCATCCAAGAATCGTTCCTTGTCTACTTTTCATACTTGCAACCACATATTATGTTGATATTATATTTCAACATTCCATTATTACTTGGATTCCTCTGATCCAACTCCTACATGACCCAATTATATTTCCAATCATGTTCTCTGAGTAACCTTGGATATTTAACACCAATTTCCTTCCTGAAGAAATTGATTTATCCTTTCCTTGATTGATCATATCAGCACTGGGAATAGCTTGATGAATTATTACTTTCTCCTGTCATAACCCATCTGATTTTTCAACCTGACATGCATAATCAACTTATGTCATGCCATATTTGATGACCTTTATACCATGCTTCCACTATGCATTCTAATAGCAATAATGGAGGTGCTATCTCCAAACTGTAGGATTGATATTTGGAGATGTTTTCACTTTCTCCATGCATACATTTCGTCTTTCTTTATCAAAATACTAGCATTTTTATATATCAATCAGTATAGAACATGTCTTCTCCAAACCATAATTTCATTCGGGTTTTCCATGTTGCTTATTTAACCCAGCATTTGATCCAATGAATTCTGAAATATTTCAAATGTGAAATGAAGAACTGTCTTTGTCCTTATTTCTTCGATCTATAGACATCTCTGTCACTTTTTCTATTTTAAATGTAACAATTACATCCAAAAACAGACATACAACAAAATTTGTTAGCTAGAACCATAATATACCATTTTAGTAACATATGCACAATTTTCCTTTTATGATCACCAACCATCTTCTTTCTGAATTCATTTTATCTAAGCTGCTCAATCCTTAATTATGGTTGAATACCTGGAATCCTCTTTCTAATACCTTTCCATTGACTGCTTCCTTGCTCAATTCTGAGTTCTGAGCAGAAATATATGGATAATTGAAAATTGTCTTTGTTGTGAAGTTGATCTTTGCACAGGTGATCTTCTTTTGGAGCTAAATTTTGTTCTTAGACTCATGTTGGATCCTATCGTGAGATACAAATGCCTTTTTTAAATCTTTAGGTGCAAGTCCATACAATTCGGGACCCCACAGACTCCTTCTCCAAGCCCCCTTTTGTTTTGAAAACAATTTGTGGGCACTAGCTCTTTTTCTTTGGCCCCTAATCTCATGTGACCACAGGTTGTTACCAAGCGCTAGGCTAATAGGCGCTTATCCGGAGCTTTGAGACTTCAGGGCTCCGAAACTTCAGAGGTTCTCTCAACTCCAAAATTCCAATCCCCTGGAGGGTAGAATTGGAAAACTCGTGAAGGACGGTGGATCGATGGTCCACGAATTCCCAACATCTAATGACTGAGATCCATTACGGGACTCCGGGCTTCAAGAGTTTCAGACTGTCCACACTCTCAATCCTTTCAGAGTGCCAAATCTCCAGAATGCAAGATCTGTTGCCATGTATCCTCTCCTGGTCAACGACTAGAATTTTCTCAACAATTCCAGGCTTTAGGGCTTTCCAAAGCACCTCTCCATAGATCTCCTAGAGTGTCGAGTTACCGTAGATCCTCTCCTTCCCCCACGTATAATATCTCAATCAATGGTCGAGATTAACTCTAGCCTTGTGAGTTCTTGACTCAAAGAAAACTTCAACTCAATTCCTCCGGAGTCCCAAGTCTCTAGACATTGGGATCTGGTGCCATGTGTCCACCATAATCAATGGTTGAGATGGACTCCGTCCTTCAGGAGTCCTCAACCCCAACTGCTTATGCCTTGAATCCTTCAGAGTTCCAAGTCTCTGGACTACAGTATCTACTGTCACGTGTCCTATCTTGATCAATGGTGAGGATTTACTCTGCTCTTCGAAGCTTCGGGTGTTTCACCTTCATCACACTTCATTCCTTTCGAACAAGGAATTGGCGAACTCCTGGAGTCTTTGTCAGTAACTAAGCACCAAGGGTTGCTACGTGGCAGAAAATAAGGAACGGACACATGGCCCTATATGATGGGTGTCACATGTCATATACTAACTAGAAAGAACGATCTTTGAAAAACATGTAACACGGTGACATGTGGCAAGCATCAAGTGTGTCCACGTAACCCTAAGTGACGTAAGCAAGCCACGTCACTCCAGTGCTTCACGACTTCGAGACTTTGAAACTTTGAGACTTCGGGACTTTGGGAGACTTCTCCACACTACACCACAAATCCCCTGAATGTTGAATTCTCGAATAGGTTGAGCTGCGGACACGTGTCCTCAAACACGAATGATCTAGATTGACTCCAGAGTTCAGGACTACGGGAGATTTCCCTCCTAGTAGCTTGAGGACTCGCTTCTCCCAGAGTGTCAAACCTCCTAACTGTCGTGAGATTTATGGCTCACATTCACTCGCGTGCAGATCTTACATCTGGTATATGATCTTCACCATTGTGCCTCGCCTTCTGATCTTTTCTTGATCTAACGGCTTTGATCTGTCTTTGGCCAAATCCAATGGTCAAGCACTTCTCCCAGTGATCTATGACGTAGATCCACTCTGGAACTTTGGAGCTCCAGGGATTTTACCTCTTTTACGAAAAAGAACTTCAAACAATCGGAGTGGCAAAGTTCAAAGGACTTCGGTGCTTAACCACCATGCCCCTTTTTCCAGATCTGACGGTTGTGAAGGTTTTGCCTTCTCCCGAATAGATCCTACGACTCAAATTTGAACTTTGTGGCCCAATACCATGGTTGTTGTGGTTTCCCTCATTTGCTAGATTTTTCGAACCGCTACACCTTATGATCTTTCTTCCATAGTTAAGATGCTCTCAACGCCCTCTTGGCACTCATGGATGCTTTGAAATTCAAATTTTTTCCATTTCGACAACAATTCCCTCTGAAATTTTTTCTTAATTTCCACTTACACAGCCCATCCAGGATTAGTTTGAAACCATCGGCTCTTATACCATATTTTTAACACCCCCGACCACCCAAGTCAAGTCGTGATACCTCATAGAACCACTCTTTCTAAGCTCTGATACCAATTTGTAACACCCCTGACCTCCCAAGCCAGGCCATGCTACTCTAAAACACATTCATTCTTATTGAGCTTATGATAAAAAAAATGTAGCATACCCAGCCATAGACATGTTGGGATACACCACTCAAAGACTCTTGCGGAACATCATACAAATAAAACTTAATAGACAATTACATTATGCTAATACATAGATAAATGCGGAAATAACAATAAAGCCTATACATACAACATATACAAGATAAACTCATAAATATAAAACATGTACAAATACAAAACATGTAAATGAATATAGAAATGGTACTTATATTTTTGTAGAATACCACCAACTGCATGCATACCTTCCATGAACCTCCCAACCATAGACCACGTTGCTCATCACTCTCAGCAGTGGGTCACCCCCGAGTTGGGAGTAAACTCCACCCGGGTAAAGGGATTCCTAGGCTAGGATGAGATAATGGGATGTTACACAATCAATCAGGAAGGACTCCCTCCCAGGAGCCAACTTATACACACTGTAACCTCTCAGTCCCCACATGCCCGTCCCACCCCAAGAAGTGTGCCCCTTCTCTTCTCAACAGTCCTTCGACTACCCCACTTCCCTTCCAGGGCTTCAACAACAAGTTGAACAAGAATTATCAGAGCATTATAGTTGTTGTTGGGCTCCCTCCAAGACAAATCACTTCCCCAACAACCTCTCTCACCTATAGAGAGTTTCTCACAGGCCTGGCAACCTTCTTCTTCAATACATGGGCCTAACAACCTGCCTCTTCACTCCCACTCCTAGTCAACTAAAAACAGGCTCAGGTGAAGGAAGCAACCGAAAACGGGTAAGGACACAGAAGATGGCAGCAAGCCATGCTCAACCCATGAACTGTGTTGGCAACAACATCCAACCGTTAAGACACAACACGAGCTCAAAAAAATACAGGTGTGTCAGGCTTCACGAGAAAATACACAGGATAACTCAAGTATAACTGCGAGTTCTAAAGGTGTGTGCATGCTTAGAGGTCGATAATGGAGGTCATGGCTCAATGTGTGAGTGCTTGGGAAGCCTGACCAGAATGGAAGAGAGCCCCCCAAGAATGATGAGTTTTCCAATATAACTGCATGTCCCAAATCAGACACTTGTCTTCATGAATCTGCATGAGCTCCATTTATCATTTGTTCCCTTCCCACATGAACTTAGGATAACATAGGCTATGTCCAAACTTAGTTTTTAGGAAGTAATAATATAATATTATTCCCTTAGATATAAGCCCTCTAGATTATCCCTTTTTCCTAGCCTCTTAGCTCCATCCCTTTCCCTACCTAGTGGATCTTAGTCCCCTATTCTCTTTTATCGTGGTCAGTCTACACGCAACGATGTAATATATTAATGATATGAGTATTTAACTATACAAAAATAAGCTCATTGGCCTTTAGCATTTAGGCTCTCCGGCCTAATCATCACATAACCCTCCTAGCTTATAATCACTTGGCTCACCAGCCTATGAAACATGTTACATTTACAATTACAAATGGGGCTCGGTCTTGGGATATTACAAAAGTGGGGCAGCTAAAGGACTGTTGAGAAGAGAAGGGGCATGCTTCCTGGGGTGAGACAAGCATGTGGGGAATGAGGGACTGTCGACTATTAACTTGAGTTGGCACCTAAGTCTGAGCTTTATGTTGTCTGGGAGACCTTAACCTGGGTTAGGATTCCCTTGCCTAGGTGGAGTTTAATCCCCAGCTCGAGGGTGATCCACTGTTGAGAGTTTTGAGCAATGTGGTCTACGGCTGGAAGGAATGTGGAAGGTCTGCATGCAGTTGGTGTTCTTTTTATCAAAGATAAGAGTCAATTGTGCGTTAATTTATGTGTTGTGTTAATATTTATGCATTTATTTTCATGGGTTTTTCATGTGTAAGCTGCACGTATTTTCTATTATTATTTTGTACGATTATGTTCATTTGTAGAGGATTTTTATGAATTAAATTAGTATCGGAGTTTGAAATTTTAAGTGGCATAGCCTAGTTGGTGGTAAATTCTTAGGAATTGAAAAAATTGATTTTAAAAGAAATGCATAATGTGCCTTATGTTGGGCACCCAGGTTACCAGAAAAATATTGCAGCTGTCAAGAGCCAATATTATTGGCCAGGTATGAAGAAAGAGGATGTTGATTTTATTGCCAAGTGTTTGGAATGTATAAAATTCAAGGTTGGGCACAGGCAACCAGCTGGTCTGCTACAACCATTACCCATTCCTGAGTAGAAATTGGAAGTTGTAACAATGGATTTCATCACCAAGCTTCCCAGAAAAACCAAGCAACATGATTCCATCATGGTGGTGGTGGATAATCTCACTAAAGCTACCCACTTTATTCCAATAAAGCTCACTCACAAGACAACCAACATTGTTGATATTTATATGAGAGAAATTGCTAGGTTGCATGGTGTTACTAAGACAATTGTATCTGACATAGATCCAAAATTTACATCAAATTTTTGGAAAGAAATATTCAAAGGATTTGGGACCAATCTGAACTTTATCACAACCTATCATCCAAAGTCATATGGGAAAACAGAGAGGGTGAATCAAGTGATTGAAGATATGTTGAGAATGTATGTGATGGATAAAGCATCCAAATGGGAGGATTACTTGCATTTGGTGGAGTTTTCTTATAACAATGGGTATCAAGCATCTCTAAATATTATCCCAATTGAGCCACTTTATGGAAGAAAGAGCAACACACCAGTGAGTTGGGACAACCAAGAAGACAGAGCAGTGGTTGGACTAGAATTAATTAGGGAAATGAAAGAGAAGATGGTGAGAATAAAACAAAATTTAAAGGCTGCCCAAGACATGCGAAAAATTTACACTGATAAGGGAAGAACTCACGGGGAATTTAAAGTGGGTGACCATGTGTTCTTGAAAGTAAAATCCAAAAGAAGTTCCCTGAAGTTGGGAAATTATTTAAAGCCGACAGCTCGTTATTGTGGCTCATTTGAAATCTTGGAGAGGATTGGTCTTGTAGCATACATGCTTTCCTTACCTTCATCAATGTGCATTCATAATGTATTCCATGTATCATTGCTTAAAACGTATGTACCTGATGCCAATCATGTCATTGATTGGAATGTGATTCAGGTGGAGCAAGAAGGGGACTTTTGAGTTTAGCTGGCATGCATATTGGATCGGAAAGTCACGTTGCTCCGGAATCAAGCAATAGGACTGGTAAAGATCCAATAGACCTGGTACGGTCCTGAGGATGCAACTTGGAGCACAAGGATTCAATGCGGGAATAATACCCGCATATTTTTTAAGACATTTGAATTTTTTATGTATATGTGTATATATTGCACTAAGGACGGTGCATAAATAAGGGCGAGGGGAATGTCATACCCCTATGCCAAACCCCAATTGTACATATAAATGTAAATGAACACATAGTTTGGTGAGCCAAGACATTTTGGGCCAGAGTGCCTTTGTGTATATGTATTTTGAGGTCAGAGTGTCTGTGTGGTTATTAGGCTGGAGAGATAGATGCTAAAATGGTCAGTGAGTCATCATTGTAATATGTAATCACACGCAAATATTAATGAAAACACATCATTGTTTCTAACCAACCATGTAAAAGAGTATGGGGGGGTAAAATCCACTAGATAGGGAAAGGGGGATTCAAGTTTAGTAAAAGGAGCTAAGCTTGGAGGGCTTAAGCCCAAAGGAATATTATATTAATATTCCTTAAAGTATAAAGTATGGATATTTATTTTATCCTAAGTTCTAAGGATGGGGACAAGTGGGAGTCAAGTGGGCCCAAGGTAGTTCTCAACATGACAAGTGTCAAGTTGGGAACATGGATACATATGCTTTGGACTTATTTCATTTTCCGATCATTCTATCTTCATTTCTTCACTCACTCAGCTGTCATACATACCTTGATGTTACAGTACCTTGTTGTTACTGTAAATGTACCTGTACTTGGGAAGATTTGGAGCAGAAGAGGCAGGTTGTCAAACACATGGACTATTGAAGAAGTGATTTGTCATTCCCGTGAACATTCTCTCCATGTGAGAGAATTGTTGGGAATTAATTCCCAAGGTTCCATGATGTAGCTACATGGCTCTGAGACTTCCTGTCCAGCTTGTTGTTGAAGCCCCGGAAGGGAAGTGGGGCAGTTGAAGGACTATTGAGAAGAGAAGGGGCGCACTTCCTGGGGTGGGACATAGATGTGGGGAATGGGGAACTATAGGTTGTTATCTTGAGTTGCACCTGAGTCTAAGATTTATGTTGTCTGGGAGACCTTATCCTCGGTTTCCCTTGCCTAGGTGGAGTTTAAGCCCCAGCTTGAGGGTGATCCACTGCTGAGAGTTTTGAGCAGTGTGGTCTAAGGCTGGGAGGAACGTGGAAGGTCTGCACGTAGTTGGTGTTCTTTTTGTCAAAGATAAGTGTCAATTGTGTGTTAATTTATGTGTCGTGTTAATATTTATGTATTTATTTTCATGGGTTTTTCCTATGTAAGTTGCATGTATATTTATGTTATTATTTTGTACGATTATGTGCATTTGCAGAGTATTTTTATGAATTAAATTAGTATCATAGTTCAAAATTTTAAGTGGCATAGCCCAGTTGGTGGTTGGGGATGCTACAATGGTATACCTATGAGCTTCTCCAAGCAAGCACGGGCTCCATCTATTTTTTTTTAAAGAATCATGCGGGCCATGGTTTGATAACTTTGATTGTGTGTGGGAGAGGGCTTATGGATTGAAAATAATTGGTTTGAGTTCTCAAATTCGCATGGGGGGGGGAGTTACAGATAAATGAATCATAACAAGGTAGCGGGATAAAAATGATCAAAATGTACATTAGAGAGGTGTGGAAGTCTTCTTTCTTTCTTCACATGTTTCTTCCAATTCTTCTTCCATTTACGTGGCCTACGAATTGACTTCACCTTCCTTTATATTCTACTCTCACATATTTAAATCAGTGAAATCAGAGTTATAATCATGGTCAAATACATCTTATAGACAACACAAATTGTACCTCATATATTAATTATCATCATTATTTTCACCAGTCTAAGAAGCCTTGTGAAACTTGAACATATGGTAGTGTGAGTTATATTGCATGGTGCACACATTCATTTGAGGGATATAATCTATGTTTTCAAAGTTACATTATATGGTTCCAAAGGTTGTGCATATATGTTAAGTGCCACGAAATTGGTGAACTGGTGTTATTCTTCAAAGTTCATTGTATATGATATTGGAACCATCAAAATAAAAATGTATAACAATGAATCAATTATAGATAATTGTCTAGCTTACAATTGCAACCAAGGTTGTGCCCTGACTGAGAAGTATGAATCACATCCTCTGCCAAATCTATATCAATTTATTTTACTATCTACTTCATCATATTTACTTAAATCAATATGATTATTATACAAGAACAATCCCTATTTCGAGTAGTTTACACCGCTATTACTGATGCTAGTAGATATGCCAAGAGAAGATGCCAGGAGAAGAGAAGACACCGTTGTCATTGTTGCTAGATATGTCACAGTTGTTGCTAGTATATGTTCCCCCGTTGTTGTTGGTAGATATGCCCAGAGAAGAGGGAAGGAAATCCATGAACTACAAGAGAAAAGAAAAACAAATTTTATGTCTAAAGATTCAATTTCAAGTAAAGATCAACCGATTCTCTCATGTTGTGGTTCAATTCTTGCATACCCTTTCCATTTCCCTAAACCTCTAATTCATTGTTACAAACTTTATTTGTAATTCATGAACCTATGTGTAGTGATTAATGAAGCGGAACTGGAAAGTCTTCCAAGCAGCATGATCATGGATTAACTCAAGCACACGTGTTAAACTTTATGTAGATGTTTAAAATTGGTTTTTAAAATCCCCTTTGTGTACATCTAAACACTGACACCTCTTTACTTCCCCATCTAAAGAATTTCGACAAATCATATTCTTTCGAAGGACCAGCCTAAAGTTAAGCATGACATAATATAATATACATTCTTCAATTTTTGTGACTTTTGATGACGTCATTGCTTACTTGTAAGATGTTATTTTTATTATAGCTCATCTCCATCTCTATCTAGGAGCTCATCTCCATCTCTATCTAGGATTTTGGTTGGAGGGATTTTGATGTCACCTACGCAGTCAATTGGAATCATTAGTCGGGGTTTTCGGATTTGGTGGAATGACATGGTTATCACTGAAATAAATCGATCATTTCATAAAAAAAAACCTCAGACAAATAGACAATCTCTAGTGAACTGTATCCATTAAAAAAAAATGTTGACATGTTATATTCACATTGTTATCTGATCTTTAAATCTTCATGAGAGAATTTCACCAAATGATCTCTAGATTCAATGAACTGTATAAAACTTACTTTTGACATGTTTATTTCACATTGAATTTCACCATATGATCTCTAGATTTAATGAACTATATCCATTAAAAAACTCACTTTTGACATGCTTATTTTCACATTGAATTTCATTAGATGATCTCCAGATGTTTAATAACTTAAAAAGTAGTTTGTCTTTAGTATAGAACATGTACACTTCAAACTAATAGCCTTCCATGATAAACTAACAACCTTCAATGATGTGGTGTGTAGAAGCAATAGCTATACTCAAGAATCTATGGTCCCAATTTATGTTTTGTGTACTAGTCATTTTGGTGGGTACTACCCACTACGTGGCTTATTTACTTGTTGGTATAAGATTAGGATTAGAGGGTTAATGTATATGTGAGTAGATTTATTTTTTTTCCGAGTGTTTTATCCATTTAGTGT
This sequence comes from Picea sitchensis, assembly GCA_010110895.2. Lineage (NCBI taxonomy): Eukaryota > Viridiplantae > Streptophyta > Pinopsida > Pinales > Pinaceae > Picea > Picea sitchensis. The sequence goes on along the minus strand of SNQJ01S0007854.1, from coordinate 19,987 downwards.
GATTTATGAGTCAAACTTGGGTAGAGAATTAAACATATGTTTGTGAAATATGAGCTGATTATTTTGTATGCATATATAGTTGGCACTTTCAAGTAATTTGGACAACTTTCTGTTTTAAGGAAAAAAACTAATTTGGATAAACTTATTAAAAATGAAATTTATGAAACAAAGAAAGTAAATGATTTTAATTGTAACCTATTACAATATAGTAATGAGTTTTCCCTATTTTGTGATTAGAGTCAAAATAGAGTTTATGTGATCGAGGGTTGCATTAAAGGCAATAAGGGGAGGAAGAGACTATGTAATTTATGCTTTTGTTTAAGTAGGTGGAGTTTGTTTGATCTCTAAAATATTTGTAAAGACGTATGTAGTTATCATTTGTATATTTATTACTTTCTTGTGAACAAGGGAATCTTTACTTTTAAGAAGAAAAAATAACTATACCAAAAAATAAATAGAGTTTATAATATAAAAATAGAGAACAGGAATTGCATTTATTCAATATTTATATCAATGATAATAACAATGAGGAATATTCCTGGATGGGATGATAGTGGAAACCACGTGTCCAAGGGAGCAGCCAGGAGAGAGCCACCATGGCATCAACCACGTGACGGACGCATGCCTCCCCCTCCCACCACCTTAATGTTATTAACTTGACCTTGCATGAGATAGGGAGCCATTAATCTCAGTGCGGCCTGCTCTGCCTTGTCGTCCCCTTGATGGAACAATGCCATTGTTATTGTTATATTCT
>SNQJ01S0007853.1:95176-123181 GCA_010110895.2 Picea sitchensis | reverse complement strand
TGTCTCACAGGTAATCACCGCGGCCAGGTGAATTGTTTTCATACTTCGGCTAAGGGCATCAACCACCCGATTTTCTTTTCCTTTAATATGTTTGATTTCAAAATCAAACTCGCTGAGGAGGGCCATCCACCTAGCTTGTCTGGAATTGAGCTTTGGTTGATCAAACAGATATTGCAATCCACAGTGGTCTGTCATAAGTACAAAATTTCTTCCTAGGAGGTAATGCCTCAACGTTTTCAAGGCGTGCACTGTGGCATCCAGCTCTAGATCATGGGTCACATAGTTGACTTCGTTCTCATTCAATTTTTGGGATTCATAGCAGACCACACTTCCTCCTTGCATGAGGACTCCTCTGAGCCCTTCCTTATAGGCATATGTGCACAAGAGGAAGTTGGCTTCGGGATCGATGATCCTCAACACGGGTGCGTGGGTCAGTAGATGTTTCAGGGTTTGAAATATTTCTTCACATTTTTGTGTCTATGTGAATTTTGTCCCCTTCTTCTGGAGGGTAGTGATTGGACACCCAATCTTGGAGAATCCTTTTATAAATATCCTATAGTAACCTGCTAATCCCATAAAGGATCTGATATCTGAAACATCCTTTGGGGTAGGCCATTCCATGATAGACCTGATTTTGTCAGTGTCGACCGCTACTCCTTCTTCGGATAGAACATGGCCTAAGTAATGTATTTGCTTCTAGAAGAATTCACATTTGCTGAATTTGGCATAGAGCTGTTGTTCTCTTAGTACTTGCAACACAAGCCTAAGATGCTCTTCATGCTCTTCTCTATTCTTGGAGTAAATTAATATATCGTCAATAAAAACCAACACACATTTGTCTAGGAATTTGCTGAATACATTGTTCGTCAAGCACATAAAAGTGGCAGGGGCATTGGTTAACCCAAATGACACTACCATGAACTCATAGTGACCATACCGTGTTCGGAAGGTAGTTTTATGGATGTCTTCACCCTTAATTCAAACTTGATGATATCCCGACCTCAAGTCAATCTTTTAGAAAATAGACGCACCCCCCAATTGATTGAACAGGTCATCAATCCTAGGCAAGGGGCACTTGTTCTTTATGGTTACCTTATTGAGTTTCCTATAAGGGTACCGTCCTTCTTTTTCAAAAACAGGACTGGTGCTCCCCATGGAGACACACTGGGTTGAATATATCCCTTATCCATCATTTCTTTTAATTGCAACTTGAGTTCAACTAAATCGGGTGTGCTCATACGGTAGGGTGTCCTAGACACTGGCACCGCTCTTGGTGCAAGTTCTATCAAGAAGTCTATGTCCCTTCTCGGAGGTAGACCCGGTACCTCTTCTGGAAACACATCTCTGTATTCTCTCAGGATAGGGTGATCGTCAGGGCTTTGTTTTTCACCTTCGATTGTTTTCAACACCTGTATTGCATATAGGGGACATCCCTTTCGACAATACTTTCTTATTTGCAGAGCTGATATTTGTCTTACTGAGACATGTTTTCAGATCCCTTGAAGGGTTATCTTTTTCCCTTCTTTACTTACACATTCTAAGGTTTTATGGTAACAGTCCAATCTAGCTTTATGGGCGGCTAGCCAGTCCATACCAATCAACAGATCATATGATCCTAGGGGTAATAAGTTAAGGGTTTCTTGGGTGGGGAATTTACCCAACATCAGTTGGCAGGATGGTATAACCTTTGCTACCCTTCTTTTGGTGCCAGTGGCTAACTGTACCAACCATGGCTTGGTATGTTTTTGTGGCTATAGTTTACACTTATCAACAACTTTAGGGGCTATATAACTCAAATTTGAACTAGGGTCTATCAAAACAGACACTAGATGGTTGGAAATCATACCTTCTATTTCCACCACTGAAGCTTGGTGGTCAGCCTGGTTATTATCCAAGGCTGCATAAATTTTCGACACACTCATGGCCACATCATTGATGGTGGTAGATTCCTGGATGTTATAAATCCTCCGACTATTCTATTGTCAGTGTGGACAGTCTCTCAATAGATGTTCTTCCCTGCAACCCCATCATTTCAAAGGTTCTCTCTTTGGGTTATCAGTCTTCACTGATATGGGTCCAGAAGTTTTATTTCCACTCAAGGAGGGAAAATTCTGCTGGTGCACACTCCAGGCTGGGAAGCTCATTCTTGGATTCTTCTTATAGTTCTTAAATCCTAGGAATTTAATCCCCTTTTTCTAAAATCTTCAACTATTCTTTTGTTTCCATCCTTCGTGAGGTTCTGCTTGATGCCCAAACTGTTCATGACAATAGGTTGCCTTTCGAATAATGCCTTCTAGAGTCTTTGGCTCATCAAATTCAATTCTATTCCGATAGTCCTTAGGTAGTCCACTGATGAAGCGTTGCACCTTTGCCTTTTCTACTTTTATATAAGGTACATACCTTAAAAAATCAAGGAATTTGTTGACATATTCTTCTATAGTGAGTTGTCCCAGTTTGAGTTCATAAAACTCTTTGGTCTTCTCGTCGAAATATTTTTTTGACAAACACTTCTTCCGGAAGTATTTCTCAAATTTCTTCCAGGACAGGTCGTCTTCGTGAACCCCTTTCACATTCTTAAGATCTTCCCACCAAATGGAAGCCTTTCCATTCAAGTTGAAGGTGGGCACTCGGGCCTTCAAATTTTCTGAAAAGTCATGGACTCTGAAATATTTATTTAGTCCAAGCAGCCAGGCCTCTACTTCCTCTCCCTTATTTATTTCATTGTCGAAGGAGGGTGGTTTGGATTTTCTGAATTCTTTGAGTTTACGACCTTTGGAAGGATTTTTCTTCTTCTGTTTCCTTCGGGAATAGGAACTGGTTCTGCTGCTAGAAGAGCCCTCCGAATCGCCTGCTTCCTTCTCAGAGGAATCATCCTCCGCTTGTCCTTTACCTCTGGGGTGGACCTTTTTCGAGGTGCTCCTCTCAGTGTGGCCACTGATATGACCCTGTTTCTGGGTTTCAGGGTCATGCTGCATTTGTCTTTGTAGATCAGATAAACTCTGCAGTAAAACTGCATTAATTTGTGTTTGCTTTTCTTGTTCTTTCATCATCCTTTCATTGTCAGCTAGATCTGGAGGGGTCCCTACCACCCTCCTTTCGTTAGACTCTTCATCTCTATTGTGGGAGCCTTCCCCCACTTCATGGTGAGTCACCATTCTATACGTTGATAATTTCCTGCAGTTGATCTTCCGCTTGTGTGCAAAAGGTAAAACGTTGGTTGTTAGTCAATGTTCATATTCATTTATAACCAGTACATAATTAATATTTTTCTCATGTACACACACACAATAGGAGTTTTCATTCTTAATTTTGTCCTTTGATTACAAAGGTTAAGACGGGGGGTTACTCCTTTTAGGAGTGTTTCGAATGGAGCTTCTGCGCAACTCGTTCATGAGCCCAAGCAGACCAAGTGTTGTAACCATGCTCCGATACCAATTTGTAACACTCCCACTACAAAATTTAAAAATTTTCGGCCTTTTCTTCTTTTCTCCGAGGAATACAATTTCCCCAAGTCCCTACGGGACCTGATACAAATCCTGTCATCCCTTATCCACACTCATCTGATCGGCGGTTATGGCCACAGGCCTTATCGGAGGGTACTCATCGAATTTTGCGATACGGGAAATCGTGATACATGTATTCCCTTGTTCATTTCGAGGTTTCATCCATCAGAACTTTGCGACTAGCAAATTACGAGGAAAACTGACCCTTGAGAGTCCCGGGCACCGAAAAGCCAAAACACCAAAACCATGTGTGAGAATCCATTTTAGGACTTCACCTATCAGGATTTCACAAGTCGGGAGTTTAGGGGATGCGATGACAGGAGGTCTCACATAGGGGTCTTCCGAGAGCCGAACTCCGAATTACTAACTCTAAACATACTTCCTTGTTTTGGGATTTTCTCCATCGGGAATTCGGGATATGCGACGACAGGAGGTCTGGCACTTAGGTTTCCCGGGAGCCAAAACTCAGAAACCTTAACATACGTATAGTTGTATATATGTGTCACTCAGTCCATTCTGGGAATTTGCAGACCGGGTTTTCAGAACTGGTGAGCATAAGCAAACTTACCATCAGGTATCCCGGGTGTCGAAACACCGACACACCAAATACCATCCGTGTTAAGCCATTTCGAGACTTTGCAAGTCGGGAGTTCGGGATATGCGAGTACAAGGGAATACGCCCTTGAGCATTCCGATTTCTGAAGTGCCGAAGTCTCGTAACCTATCTGTGTATTGTTCTTTCGGGACTGACGTGTACAAGAAGACTGCCCCTTGGGTTTCCCGGTTGCCAAAACACCGAAACACCAAGGCTTACCCACGCAATACCTTTTCTGGATCTCATACTTCGGGATTTCTCTATGGGTAATGACAAGAAGTCTCACTCCTAGGTTTTCTCGAGAGTCGGAACACCGAAAACTCATAGCTACTCCGTCCTATTATCATTTCGGGATTTCGTGATTTGTGTAGACAGGAGATCTTGCGCCTAGACCTTCCGGGAGCCGAAACTCTGAAATACCGACTCCTAAACCTACGCATCTATTTCAGGGTTTCTCCCATCGGAATTTCGCGGACTGGAGATTCGGGACTTGTGAGTATAAAGGGACTCGCACTTAGGTATCCTGGGTACCAAAATGCCGAACTATCCTATCTCATCGACTCCTTAAACTATTTCGGGGTTTCGGTTATCGGGGTTTTGCGACTCAAGATGATCAGGGTTCTTCCCCTTTGTCTTCCCGGGTACCGAAATGCCGAAATACTTACCGGTAGCCACGTGTCCTATAAATGGATGGTCCAGATACTCCCACGAACACTAGGGATCTACAGTCTTGATTTCTTCGCTACTTACGAAGATAAAAGGAAAGGGGTTGAGGCATTAACGCCCTCGTTTCTTTCTCCAATCTAATGGTCGCAACTGAACTCAGATCTTCCGACAGGATCTCATCCATCAATCGATACTTATCCGCACGCTGCCATTTCAGGATTTCGCAATTCGGGGTTTCGGGGTTTTAAGAGGACCATCCCTCCTCGTGCAGGATTACTGAGACTTGTGCCATCAAATCCTTTTTCAAGTTCTCGGTAATCTTTTCAAGAAAGGTGTCTCTATGGGGAGATCTATCCAGGGTATTACCTGAGACGGATAAGGGTATAGATTTCCTGAGAACAGACTTGAAGTCTGAATTAGATCGGTATACATACATATAGCTATTTATAAACATAAGCCATACGTAATCTTTCCATTATAAGCATGCAACCACCATTTCTGGTCAAAACACTACACAGACAATCTTATACTGAAACCATTCATAATTGCACAAACTATGAGCATAAATGTCAGAATACACATTTCAAGATGCAAGATATAAAACACTTATCAGAAATAACACCAGGTGTGTTTGCAACTGCTGAGAGGGGTGCTTGTTTCCACCCAACTGTAGGCTCAACGATTTTGAATGGATTTACCACTAGCCACCCCCGAGCTGAGACCACAATGCTGCGAGACTAAGTCTCTATTCGCCAGTGACCGAGAACGAAGGTTACTCTCCTTCTTCTCTGATATCACTCACTCTGTAGTTTTTCCAGAGTTCTTCCGATCTCTCTTCCTCTTTCCCTCACGTCTGCCCCTTGATAGCACACTCTTCCTGACTTTTCTCTTTTCGGCAAGGTTGCGTGTGGCACGATCTTCCTCGTTGTGGTCAGGTTTGAGGACTCTACAGATGGGTGGTTCACCCCCATCCCTCATCACTAATGAGGATCCTTTTACCTACCAACCTGGCGAGTGATTTAATTTGGGGCCAGCGACTCACTCTTGGTTCTCCGGGCTAGTGAAGTCCAAATACGGTATTGGTTTTGGTGGAAGTTAATGCCACCATTCCAAGTGTCTTCCACCACCTATCTTCAGCCATATTCCAAGTGTCTTCCACCACCTATCTTCAGCCATCGTGGTATCTTTTTAGCACATCCTCTCTCGCCAGCTATATATATATATATATATATATTCATAACATTATTTACATTCATGGACCTTTTGGCCATGTCCATTCAAATCACATTCACATTCTTTGAGTTTCCATGACGTTCTTTGGCCAAGAGGGGTTATTATTACAAACCGGGGAAACAGGGTATTACATCATCCATGGACCAAAATTACCACACAATCATTTCAAAAAGGTCCAAACTATACAACTAGTGATAAAATTATGGTGCGTTATGACTGCACAGGGCAATAATGCTAATCGTGGTCGCTAAAACTACACCTTAGAACAACGTATTTATGATGTTGGTCGGCCTCCAACCCACTTCTCGTTCATCTTCCAAGTTGATTTGACACCCAAATCTCGACCTAATCCGGAATTAGGTGGCTAGTCAGACCTAAAATGCCCTAAATAGCCTCTTTTCACACCATAAGTTGAAGCTAGTTGCACAATACCTCAAAGAGGTGCTATAAAACAAGGCCATGGGTGCACTTCATTTCCAAGGAATTCATTATCAAAGTTATGTTGCTGCTATTCTCTTGAGGAATCCTCTATTCTCATCAAGAGTATACTAGCACTAACATTGGGCAATCCATCTCACCTCTTGAGTGGATTAGCTTGGGATTCTTTCACCATTTCATTCAAAGTTGTAAGAAGAGATTATTTGTGGGGGTCCAAGAGCCCTCCCTTAGAGGAAGAAGGGACTCATAGTCCTCTTTCTTCTTGGTGTTTTATTTCACTAATATAATCCTTGCCATTGGTGACATGAGTCTTATTGCTTTTTTGTTCTTATGTCCTTATTCTCAATAGTTTAGTTGTTCTTTTATTTCTTAGTTTATTTCTTAGTTTGTTCTTTTATATTTATTTCTCTAACCCTTTCCTTTACAACTATCTTGCTTAGCTAACCCAAATAAGCTTGTAAACACCTCTGTTTTTCTCATTTCGGTGCCAAAAGAGGTGCAACAATGAGTTCGTCTGACTGCCGCGTTATTCGATACTTAGCCAATTTCGATCATTCTGCAGTTGTGGGTTCACGGGTTCGCAGGTTCACAAAAGTCTTAAATCCTATTTCGCTCTCATCTGTCCCTGCCACCCTCGTGCTCTTCCTAATGCACATTTAGTATGCTTTGAATGCTAACAACTCATCATGCAGGTTCGTAAATATTGTCATTAATAAGTGAAGGGATCGAGGAGATCTCCTATTAAAATGCATTAAACCAAGATTTACGTAGGATTATATTATCCCTCTCAAGAATTCATTTTAAACATTATCTGGAGAAAAGGAATGTTTTCGTCAACTTATGGCAGCAACTGGACAACAATGTTTTGGGGATACATTGAACATTTTTAGGCGCGAGGACTGGATCTTTCAGTGGTCCAGAGCATATTCTTACTACTCATCCCCTTCTTCCCAAAATGAAGTAATTTGGATGTGTGGAATTGTGCACGTAGGTTGTGTCCCAGAAGTATTTGACTGTAAGGAGTTGGTCTCCTGGTGCATCGAGAGATATATTCCAAGCCAACGGATCATTCAATTGTGGGATCATTCCCTTGTCTCTCTGTCACCTCAAGTATTTTGTAAGATGTTGAGACGTCTCGAGCCAATGCTTACCTTCAAGGGAAAAGATTACAGAGAATTATTAAAGGAGCATGACAATGGGTTGGACCTCTTACCTGAGTTCCTAGAGAACCCAATGACCATCCCCGAGGACATCACGATATTGCAGGTTATCTCATTCAAAAATCCTTTTTGATAAATTGCTTGACTTTTCACGAGGATAACAGGACAAGAAACTATAGCCAGAATTTCCTGCATGATTCTTTACATTTTATACTTTACGGTCAATGAACAAACCATTTTCGATTGGGGCAAGTTGATTTCCATTGAAATATCTTCCCAATTGTCCCAATACAAGAAGGAGAAGAAATTATTTATGTCATCTTATTTGGTTTTCACTATATCACATTGCTATCAGTGTCCGAGATTATCTATGTGTAAGAAGGTAAACTGTGAATTCAACTCGGTAACCTTCTGGTATCAAACATTATGGAGGCACAAAGCCTCCCAACATTTTTATGAAGTTTTTAATGATTTTGTCTTATTTTTTAAAGGCTTTTTGTTTGGAAAGGACACTCCCCGGATGTCTGACCATGCAATTAAGTTCCTAGATAGGAAGGAGACACTGGAACAAATGGAGAATTACAATGTCATAAGGATTTTTGGTTCCAGAGAAAATCCTTCCTTCCTTCCATGCCACATATCTAAAAAAATGTTTGTTACTGAAATAACAAAGCAATATAACTATCGGTTGCATTTTTTCCATGAAAAGAGAAAAAAATCAATTCATACCTCTGCCTTGGAAAGTTGGTGACTTCATATTCAGAAACATGAACAAGATTGATGAATTTGCAGGCCATTTCCACGACCTAAATCTAAGATATGCTGAAAGGGTAAAAGGGTTTGACCCTAGCAGAATTTTTGTAGAACATCTACTAGAAATTGGCTTCAACAATTCTTTTATTAATGCTATTTTGAATGAAGATGAAGATAATGACTCAGGCACTCCTGCTCATGACACTAGCAACCTAGAAACAATACTCAACACCAATGAGTCGTACAAACATAAAGGAAAAGGTCCCGACGAAAAGAGAGCCCAAACCCCAACTGTCACTCCAAAGAGTACAACATATCGGAGCAGTGCTCCAACGACCCACCAAATTAAGAAAATGACCCACAGTTTTTCAGGCGAAGGAGGAGATAAGAACCCTCCTTTGGGAAAAATTGAAAGTTCCCATAAACTTCCCTTGAGGAAGAAAAGAAAAAACATTTTTCAAGAAGAGGAGGGACTTCGAGCCGAAAGTGATATCCACGACCTCTCCCTTGAGGATATGGAACTCGAGATTGACATCGAAAAAGTGTTCCCCAACGCTGATTAGCTAGAGGACATGGCTCACCAGAATCCTCTGATGGAAATAATTGAGAGTGAGACCTTCAATGAAGAATTCTTTTGTATTTCAGAGTGTTGTTTTTTACAACAATTCAAAAAATTTAATTATTGAGAAAAGATATGTAAAGAATAAAAAGGAGAAATCGTGTTCAGAGGTTAACCTACGGAACATGAAGCCTTCCCAAATTTCCCAAATTCTCCGAGCAACTGGAGATGCTCTAGATGATTCTATTGGAGGCCTTGAAGCATAGAACGCCAAGTTAAAGGAAAGAGTCAGAGAATTGGAAGAAGCTTTGATGCCTCTTCCAGTACTTGCTAGTCCTTTAGCAATAATTGGGCCTACCACACCTGCAAAAAAACTAAAAGGATCTTCAAGCCTTGTCACATCAGCCATGGGCTATGTGGAGAAGAACATTAAGAAAAGAATGGAATTAATTACAAAGTCTTGGGAGATGTCAAAGAACATGGTCTCTTTTGGAACGAGGGCACACGCCTTCCATGAATATTTATAGGTGGATTTAAAAAATGAAGAAGGTTTTTACCTTGACCCGGTCATACCCTTAGGTTTTAAAGTTATGAATATAACAGAGTTGAGAAGAAGAGAGGAGGAGCTCCCTTCTCCGAACTAGATAAAAAAATGAACGCATGCTGGAAGGAAAAGGTTAAAAAATCGAATATCATTGTCCAAGCATTCCACCAAGCCATAAAAGGAGAGAAGAATTATTCAAAAGGCTGACTGAAATTGACCTAGCTGGAAGCACCAATGAGGTCCAATACACCAAATTGATTCTCAACTCGTTGTTCCTAACCAAGAAATCCTTTGACGAACAAGTTGAGATATTTAAAGGGTTGTCATTTGAAACATTCTATGGCATTCTTGAGTATAATGAAGATGACATGGAGAATTAGCTAGTGGATTATTTAGTAAAAACTCAAGATATTGAAGAAGCTTTGCGTAATATTTCCATTGATCTAAGGGATTTGGAGGGCGATATTTTCAATATAAAAATCTGGCATTAAATCAACATGGCACCAATGAGAAGCTATATCAGAGAGTGGTTTAAAAAAACTATCGACAAACTGACCGATGAAGGGAAAAAGGCAGTTGAGACAGTTCCTATAACAGTCGATGAAATAAATAAAAGGACATTAGTAAGCAAGTGACAAGGAGGAGATACCATCATAGTAAGTTCATATTGATCACATCCTTATTTCTTTATCTAGTTCTTCACTCAATTACTCCACCTCTTTAAATAGAAAGGTTTAACCGAAGATTGATAATTTCCTTTTTCTTCTTACTAGGCCTTGTTGTCTTCCGCCACCCACTTTTTTCCTTCTACAAAATTAATTATTATATATATTTCCTTTATGGTCTGTGGGAGCCCCAACCTCAGTCTTTATGACAAACACATTTAAATTTCGAAGAATATGTACTGAACTATATATTTTTTAGAAATTTCAAGAGAGCTATTTTGAGAACAATATCGACTGTAATTTGTAACCCAATGTTCTAAATATAAAGTATTTGAGGTTTATCTATCATTATCTTTATTTGAGATGATCATGTATCACTCTGTCAAAGTTCTCTTATGCATGCAGATCATTTTCTTTTATTTTTATCTGATCATAAATCTTTAGCCCTACTATGATGGATGTGAGGAAATTTTATTTCTTTGACTTAAATGTGTGAATGTGTGTGGTTCCTGGTCCACTATCAGGAACTTTCCTTAAAAGAAAATAAACCATTTTTCGTTTTTTTATTTTTACTTTCTTTTGATTACCATGATGGAATTCTATAAAAGTCCCACATTCTTAAGACCTCGAGTCCCACGAAAATCATAATAGAGGAGTGCCACCTCTATAAAAACGCAGGGGGATTTATGTCCTCATGAGTTTGTCATTTCGGTCCTAATGTATTAAAGAGTCAACAAGCTCTAATCATTTCTGGTCGAATACTAATTTTATCCTAGTGAAACCCTAAACCTAATTGATACATGAAACATCCCTTGGGACCTTTTGCAACTAAGTATTCTCCCTCATTTAAATTGTTTAAATAGTCATACATTCCCCCGAAATATATATCATAATCAACGTGGCCAACATCAAAGATCATGTATCTCATAAATTTGATTTGGATAAAGGGAAGGCATATCTGGGAGAAGTCGCAACGACCTAGATGAATTTGATCTTCAGTGGGTGAGTGTGTATATAATATTTGATCTCTTTTTCTCCATCCATCAATTTGTTTGTTCATCTATATGGATAATCCACAAAGGGGTGTTGTATTCGACGCAGGGCCCTTAATATCTAGGTAGCAGATCAGTTCCACCTACCGAGCAATTGTAGTTTTTCATTTATTTATATTTAAACTGCACCCATTGTTTGAATGATTAATATCTCCTTATAAGAACAATGGATGAATCGTTTTACAAGAACAATGAGTGAATATTTTGAGGTAATATTTCAAAAAAATGAAATAACAAAAACAAATTTCAATTAACCATCCATGGACCTTACACTATTTTGACTAAGAGTACCTTCTTCCCATATCCCGAACCATTGAATCAAATCCTCGTTTCCAATTTTGTGGATTTGTTTCATTATTTTCCCAAATGAATGCAATCTGATAGGAATACCTAGAAGAACCCTTTCAGTTTAGTTTTTTTTATCCACCACATATTATTTTGTCAGGTTAATTGACTCAAATAAGGGATTCTTCAAATACATCTGAGTAAACCCTCATGCTTGGACGCCAGGGGGTTCGAAACTGGCTACCTCCTCCAAAAATGTGAGGGTTCCATGTCTGGATTATCTTGTTGAGGAAATGGCTCAAAATCCTTGTGAAGGTTGTTGTGAGAACTCCTGAAGAAACTAAGAGTTCTTGGAGTCCCTAGTTGAGAGATTCTTGTCCAACCAAGTGCACTAAAATCCTTGATAAACGAATGGTACAACTTGAGGGACTGTGAGTAGTGAAGGGGGTACATTCCTTGGGTTATGTAGGTTGTGGGGAATAGAGCTAGAGGATTGGAATTGTTGTGGGATTAGAACCTGGGTTTTGGGAATACTTTGTGTGGATAGTGTTGGGAAACTTATTTACATACGTTTTGAAAATTAATTATCAATATGGGAGTTTATAAACTTCGAGGTGAAAGCAAAATAAATGAAGGATCAAAGATTATTCAAACAAACTAAGGATACAATTTTCTTAAACTATTACAATGTGAAAGGAAATTCTACACTAATGAAATAATATAATGGAACTATTCTTATCGAATCTAGGTTGTGTTGGGCCCCAACAACTCCTATTTTACAAAATTTAAAGGGCCCCTATTAGAATCTTGATAATTATAATGAGCTATAGAATCAACTTTTTCAAATAGTTCCATGCCTTGGCTTGCTTAGAGACAAAATTAAGACATTCACTATAATTATGAAACATTCATTACAAGGTATATGTCAAAAGTTAGAACTTGAGCATAAAATCTCAATTTAAAACAAAAGCGTTGATTTTTTATCAAATGTTTACTAGTTTAAATTATGATTATGTGTTCATTCTTTTGCTCATTGTAAGTTTGGTGTTTTGAATAATGTGTTGAATACTTCATCAAATTTTATCTTGGTTGGTTCTCATTTTCATAAAATCATTTTAATTGATAATTAATTAAATTCTTTTATCATTTTGCATCTCATAATAATAATAATAATAATAATAATAATAATAATAATAAAAGAATTATCTATGATTTGTTTGATTTTTGAAAACCAATATTAATATTTTCTCTTCTCCATTAATGAATCTTCTAGAATTAAGATCATATTTGAAAGGAAAATATAAACAATGTTTAATTTAGAACTTATAGTTAGTTTAATTCATTTTTATTTTTCTAGATTTTGTTTATTCACTTAGGTTATTAATTTAGGAACTATTTTTGTTTCATAGGTTTCTATTATCAAATATTTGTCTGGTTCTGATCATGGCTTGATTTTATTATCCAAATATGTTCCAGATGGTTTGGTCCAAAATAATTTTGGATTGTTACGAATAATTGTATGAGCAACAAGAGATAAAATTTGGAAAAGCGTCAATATCAGACAGACGATTTTACAGAACCGTGCAATAACCATGAGGATTTTGAAGAAACAATTGAAAACCAAGAACCCAAATGGACCCATTTACCTTCCCATAGAGATTTTCCAAAAACATGCACGATTTGAGATATTTGGGTCTCTTTTAGAGGAAAATTCAAGGTGGCGGAAATTAATAGTGTGTAATTTGTTCATTCATTGTATAATTATATGAGAAAGTTTAGAGCCAATGGAGATCCAAGAATTGGAGAGGATTTTAAATCATTCTCTTTTATATTATTGCTTTTGTATACTTTTTATTTATTTTCAAATGGAGTAATGGATCGGCTGAGTCTTTGGGAGAATGAATTAGGTATTTTCAAAGAAGAATATGAAATTCAGTTGCTTAATAGCTTTTGTCACGTGAGTAAAATGGTTTTATTTTTCATTATAATGTCCTTCATATTCTTTGAATAATTATGCATTGATTTAAATATCTTTAGTCTTTTTATCAATACATGGTTAATTATTATCATTTATCTTAATTTTTCCAATCTTTAAGTCTATTATCCAAAAATTCTTCTAGGACTATAGAATGGACAAAGTGATTCCAAAACTTAATAGAACAACATATATGCATTTTGGCTTTAGCCTTTTGGTTATAATGTTGTTATTTGTAATTTTAATCTAATACATGTGCAGGCCTGATATATTTAGATTAAATGATCTATGATGTGTAGGAGGTTTTATATTATAAATATCATCTATCATTTGTTTCATTAAAATACAAATGACGATTATATCTTGATTTAAATAATGAGATTTATCTTTGAATTTTAAATTGAATGATAAAATCAATAGATTGCTTCCAGATTTATACATGATTACAACAAGATAACAATTATGAGATCATAGGGTTATGTTTGTGTTTCCTTTTTACGTCATTGGAAACCTAGTATGTCGTGTTCTGAATTTATTTAGAGGCAGGTCATGGAGTTCATTCTTGATTTATCTCTTGGACATGGTAGTGGGATGTTCACCACTCATCTGGGGGTTCTTGGATACACCTCACTAATGCTGCTTGACATGATACTTCTGTATTTTTTCTCTCATTTACATATCATTGAAACTAGAATGTATGGTCAACTTTGACTATCCACATGTTCATGTTTCAATAAATATTTTGCAAGATTCTTTAAATTTATAAAGAAAACAATAATAAATATTGTTATGTGTTTTCTTTATCTGCTTCCTAGAAATGATCAATTTTCACGTCGATTTTCGTAAGTTTTGATTGAAACTTGCATCTTGTAAAATCATGTAAATAAACAAGACTTGTATGTCTTGCATACAGAAATACAACTACTATAGTTACATTTTGAACATATGTACATATATATAGTGTGTGTTTAGTAATTAGTTAGTTATATATCTCTTTTATTAGTTTCTTTTAGGATTCTTAGTTGGCTAATTGTAGGCCATTAAACCCGTCGGGGTAAGGTTACGCAAATGGCTTGGGTTATTTAGACAACCCTTGACCGGACTCGTTCTTTCTGTTAATGGATGGTCATTTTGCCCATCAACAAATGAAGCTAGAAGGAGGAGGCCAGTGGAGTTAATGATTAAATGTTTCACCCTCAACTTTTCATAATTCCAGTTTTATAAATCCTTCTTATGTATCATCTTATAATGCACTACAAAGAAATCTAACTATTCGGAGTCAATTTCTTAAAATTCTTAATGGATTTTTGCCCAAATCCTTTACGTATTGAACATTATTTTAATGTCTCACTACGAGTTATTTTCCAACAAGACGAGTTGATCTGTTTTAGAATCACCTTTGATGAGTAGAGGGAACACATCTACTTGAGTAGACCATATTTCCTAGCTTTTTTACAAGTGTTTTAAAGACATAAGATCACCAGTTCTAATGTTACTATGGGTTGTTTGCTCTCACTTTCCGAGGTTGGGTTAAGGTTTAGTTTGAATCTTTTCGAGCTAATTCTATTCATTCTTTGTCTAAGAGATTTGTATTTGAGTTTTGCAATTAGATTTATAGCTGTGATTATGATGAATTAAGTTTCTTAAGGAAAGAAAATGGTGAATCATTCAATGATTTTTGCAATTAGGTTCATTCATTTTGGTATTAGATTCCCTTTGAAGAAATGTAAACTTATTAATGAATGGTTTGAATGTTCATTTCTCTCTCGGACAAGCAAGATCAATTAATTTTAACCAATCTGAATTGAACACTAACACTCAATCTCAAGATGGTTCAAATTTTCATGTTGATCTTGAAGATTTTCAAGCACCACAATTTGTTGACTTCTTTCATTTGGAAAATCATGAGCCACATAATGCAATTGTCACATCTAATAATTCTTTGCAAATAATGTCTCCTCTTGTTGAAGAAGGAACCTTTACTTTAAAAGATGACAGTTGTTACACTCTCATAGATTTTATAACGGTTTATAAAGTAAAAGAGATTAGATGTGAAGTTGATAATCACGTGAATGATAAATCTTCCCCTAATTTAATTGAACGGATCCATGATCAATCAATGGGAAACAAAATCGTGCAAATGGACTATTAATCAACCTTCTTTCTCTAGTGATTTGCTCAAATTTTCCCTTACATAATGAACCAAATTGTCTCTTAGAAGCTGTCACCGTATTCTTTTCAAAGAGAAATTACAGCGAGAGGTTGTCCGGTTTATACAAGGAGAGAACAAAGAAAAACCATATTTGAAGCTTATGTACCTATCATTTCAAGAGTGCATTTTGTCTCCTCAATTCTTCTACATATTATTCCTTGTATCATGATATTTTTTATCCTAATGTTGTTCAATTGCATGTTCCATATTGCCTTGGAGAATTCAACATTATATAATCAGGTGCAAAGAGATTACCGAATAGAAGATAAAGAGGAAAATAATTTTATCCATGAACATATCAATTCTTATTCTCATCAATTATCCATGGTTAAATCAAGAAATGATTTAAAAGAGTCTCAAATTGCATCTTCATTGATTCATCTCAATTTGTGATTAAAGAAGAATCTAGATTTTCCATGATCAATTATTTGAGGTTGAAAAGTATAATGGACCAAATATTATTACAATGATGATTATTCAAAAATGTTGGACGTAGTTCCATTTATTCCACCTCAAATAGTTAATCTTAAAGTATTTAAGCTCAATGGAAAGTTTAAAGAGAATGAGACATTTCTTTTCCGATCGAGAATCACGATAAGTTTTCGCCATCTTGATCTGACCTTTTTACAAGATTCTTTCCTTGATAGTCTAATACTTTATTCTCATCGGGAATATTTTCGTATGTATGAATTCTTCGAACAATCCATGTTAGTAATTGCATGTATTATGATAGGGTTCTTGATTGATTGGAGTATTCATATCTCGAAAAGTTTCCAGAGAATGATAAGATTATCTTCACTTTATTAAGAGATCAAGGGTAGCACAACACACTCATTTACATCCTTAGGATGGAAAAACATGGAGCGAAAGGAGAATTGTCAAAAGGATGGGGCACTTCTGTCTAGGCCAATGGTTATGTTAGGTCTCCATGATATCACAGAAGCTTCACAATCATTTTCATATTTTGTGACCCATATAATGACAAAATTGTAGAATGGCTGGAGGATTCATACAAAAGAATGTTCAAGGGAATGAGAAGGTCATTCTTGTTTTAAGTATTGATAATAAAGGTAAGTGCAGTATATTTTTTTGTTAATTTTTAGATATGCTACCATTCTTGTTAGTAATATTTGATCTTGTTTCCATTCTTGGATTGGAGTTACTCGATGGCTACATTGGAAGCATGACTTCATAGTATTTTATTTGTTTAGTAGTTAGAGTAGGTTTAGGAGTAGGTTTTTTTTTTTTTAGTTTTATTTCTCAGTTTTCTCTTTGTAATAATGCAGAGTTATGAACACAAGTGGGTACACAAGAGAACCATAATATGAATTTTTTTTTTTTTTTTTTTTTTTTTTTTTTTTTTTTTTTTTTTTGTTGAATATTTCTTTTCAAAATGTAGTATCATGAAAATTTTAAATGGAAATAAAGAGATAAGTAAATTTAAACTATCAATTCAACCGATATTGAGTGCCACCAGTAGGAATGCACTCATATTAATGAGGATTTTCCTATTTTAGTCTCTTTTATTTTTAATAATAATGCTTGGTCAAAGTAACATCTCATGCCTCACTATCTTAAGAAAAGAACTTGCCCGCACATGATATTTTATATGATTTAGTTCTTCTTTATTTCTGATGAGATGATAGTGGATACAAAACTCAAGTTTATCTTTGGCCAAAATCATTTCCTAAAAGTTTTTCTTTTGTTGTTTTTGATTTTGTGTACTTGATTTTGAATCCCATTAATAAAAATTTGATTTGGTTTTTGTTGTGTGTTTTGTTTCTTTGATTATTTTTGAATGAGTTTTCTTCTTATCTTTCTTTTTTGAATCAACATATTTATGATCAAAGATCTATTGTTGAAGGAAGCATTTATTTAAGACTTGTATTTTTGAAAAAATGAAATAGTTCAAAGAGGGTGCGATATTAAGATATAGCTCGGACAATTGATTTTTTAAGTCAATTGTCCCTCTCATTTTGTCCTCAAATTATCTTTGCTAAAGTATTACACAGAGAGATATGGTTTAAATCTTTGAGAATTCTGATGATCTTTAAACTTTTTACACCATCCATATTCTTAGGAATCACTTTTAAGTGCTTCCCCATTTTTTCTAGATGATTTCTTAAATGAAATCTAAAATCACTAAATCATGATAAAACTTCCAATTTTGAAAGCAAATAAATGACATGGTCAACTATTCACACAATTGCAATTAACCTCTAGTATCACCCTACTCTTGTCATCAGAAATATATAATTGTATTATTATTTAAAAGTGTAATAAGAGGGTTAAGCTGCTATGTGTGGGAAGTGTGTAAACCCATCGGGGTACTGAGCAGGCTTCGTTAGCGTGGGTAAATGCACACATGATACCAAGACAACTTCCTCGAGGTACTGAACAATGAACATGCCTGGTGGCAACAAAGCAATGTCGGTCGAGGGAGGTATAAAGTATATGTTTAAATTAGCTTTTATGGAAGTATACATCATGTGGATACAACTATTGGATGGGATTAAAACATTTGAGTGGGTTAAATGCCATCCCACAATAGAACTATGGGCGCTGGCGACATCGGTGGCTCATCAGCAGGTGTTGAAGTTTATTTTATAAACATCCATGACTCTTTGATTAGACGTGCTATTTCAGGTTATAATCCCACGCGAAATTCACTATATCACGGTTATAACATTGGCTTATCCTAATACCATATGGTCTCATAGTGAATTTATTTCAGGGAACTTAAATAATTTTTTAAGTCTTATTATTTTATTCCTAAGACGAAATATTACCAGATCATAAATATTTTGCTTCACTTGATGAAATTAAGCCATTTGTTGGGCCCCAACAACTCCCTATATTTTTACAAAATTTAAAGGGCCCCTATTAGAATCTTGATAATTATAATGAGCCTAGAGTCAATCTTTCAAATGGTTCCATGCCTTGGCTTGCTTTGAGACAAAGTTAAGACATTTACTATAGTATGGTATTCATTACAAGGTATATGTCAAAAGTTAGAAATAAGCATAAAAATCTCAATTTAAACAAAAGCGTTGATTTTTATCAAATGTTTACTTTCGTTTAAATTATGATTATGTTCATTCTTTGCTCATTAGCAAGTTTGACTATTTTTGAATAATGTGTTCAATAGTTCATCAAATTTTATCTTGGTTGGTTTCTCATTTTCATAAAAATCATTTGGTGATATTAATTAAATAAATTCTTTTTGTTTTGCATCTCATAATAATAAAAAAAATAAAAAGAATTATCTATGATTGTTTGATTTTGTAAAACCAATATTAATATTTTCTCTTCTCCACATTAACTTGAAGCTTCTAGAATTAAGATCATATTTGAAAGGAAAATATAAACAATGTTTTATTTAGAACTTATAGTTAGTTTAAATTCATTTTTTATTTTTTCTAGATTTTTGTTTATTCACAATTTTTAGGTTATTAATTTAGGTTTCTTTTTGTTTCTGAGTTTCTATTGATATTTGATATGGATATGATCATGGCTTGATTTTATTATCCAAATACGTTCAAGATGATTGATCAAAATAATTTTGAGTTGCTACAAATAATTTTATGAGCTTACTACGGATAAAATTTGGAAAGCGTAAAGATCAGGGTGAGCAGTTTTCAAAATGATTAAATGGCAAGTGAAATTTGAAAGCGGTTGAAAACCAGAATCCAAATGGACAGTACCTTTAAGCATAGAGATTTGTCCAAAATATGCGATTGGAGATATTTGGGTCTCTTTTAGAGAAAAAATTCCGGTAGTAGGAAATTAATAGTGACGCCCAATTTGTTCATTCATTTTATAAATATATGAAAGATCAGAGCCAATGGAGTCAAAGAATTGGAGGAGGATTTTAATCCTTTCTCTTTTGTATATTATTGCTTTTGTAAAATTTTATTTCTTTTCAAATTAAGATTAAGGTGGTTTGGAATCTTTAAGGAGGAATGAGCGAAATTATTTTCGATGAAGAATATGAAATTTCAGATTACTTAATGGCTTTTGTCGTGAGTAAAATGGTTTGTTTTCATTATAATATCTTCCATATTCTTTGAAAAATTGATTATGCATTGATTTAAAATAACTTTACTCTTTTCATCCAATACATGGTTAATTATTATCATTTTACGTATTAATTTTCTCAATCTTTAAAGTCTATTATCCAAAACATTTCTTTCGGGACTATAGAATGGACAAGTGATTCTAACTTTTAATAGAACAACATATGCATTTTGACTTTAGCCTTTTGTTTATAATGTTGTTATTTATGTTTAATCTTGTTATATGTACAAGTCGATATCTTAGATTAAATTATCTATGATGTGTAGGAGATTTATATTATAAATACCATCATCATTTGCTTCATCAAAATACAAATCTTTGTGATTATATCTTGATTTAAATAACCAAGTTATTTTTTGAATTTTAAATTGAATGATAAAATCATGAATTGCTTCAGTTTACTGATTTGTAATCATGTATAATTATGAGATCAGGGGTATATGTTTGTGTTTCCTTTACATCCTTAAAACCTAAGTTGCTAATACATGTTTTCAATTTATTTAGAACAATCATAAGGTTCATTGGAGATTTCTCTCTTGGACATGGGTTGGATGTTCACCACTCGTAGATGCTTGGATTACACCTCACTAATGCCTTGACATGATAGCTTCTTCCTTCTTTTCTCTCATTTACATATCATTGAAACTAGAATGTATGGTTCATCTTTGACTACCCACATGTTCATGTTTCATTAACTTTTGCAAGATTCTTTAAATTTAAAGAAACAATAAATATTGTTATGTGTTTTCTTTATACGCTTCCTAGAAGCAATCATTTTCCATTGATTTTTGTAACTTTAGATTAAAACTTGCATCTTGCAAATCCATGTTAATAAGCGAAGCTTGTATATCTTCTGCTTAAATACAACTACTATAGTTACATTTGAACATATGTACATATATATATATATATATATATATATATATATATATATATATATATATATATATATATATATATAGATAATTTAGTAATTAGTTAGTTATTTCTCTCTCTTCTATTAAGTTTCTTTTAGAGTTCTTAAGTTGCCTAGCAGACGTTAAACCCCGTCGAGCGAGTTACATAAAACAACTTGGGTTATCTAGACAACCCAGGACCAGGACTCTTTCTTCCAATTGATGGATGATCATTTTCACCCGTCAACAGTTGTCATAACTTACAAAGGTAGAAACTCTAGTTGTGGTAGGTTGTCATAACTTACAAAGGTAGAAACTCTAGTTGTGAGATATCACGCCTTGAATGGCTCACATAATGATATTCTCTTCACTTGTGGAGATCGATGACTGGAAAAGAATATTCCTCACACATACATTAACTTAAATCAAATAGAAATATTCTAAGCTAAATTCTTTCAATCTAAGGTCCACAACTTCAATGGTAGACAAACAGGTCTCAAAGGGGATTTGTTTCAAAAGAATGAAACCTCTTTGCAACAAGACTTAGTTTAAGCATGGAATCTCAAAAGATTACTTATGCATCTAAGAAAGAAAAGTAAAAGATTAAAAATACTAAATCCATTCAATTAATTATCACAATATTCTTTGTTGAAAATAAGATTGTAGAGTGAATTTTTCCTCAAGTGATGAGCTATAACTATTAGCGTTCCAATGGTAGAAATGTTGATTGCAAAGTGTAAAAGTCTTTATAAAAATACTTTGGTGATTGTGAAGTGTAAGTAACCCAATAAAGAGGTGGATCCCTACAATAATATTTTGTTTAGATGTGAAACAATTATTTTAAGGAATGCTAAAACACACATATGCATTGATGAATGAAAAAACCTTATTCTAAATTACAAATCCAACCAATCAAACAACCTCTTGTGATTTCCAACTCATTGCAAAACATGCCATAACGTTTCCTCAGGACTCATTGGTCTGAGGAATCTTGTAGAAGTACTTTGAGAAATGTCTTTAATTTGTCAATGAAGGATGGGAATGATTTCTAGTTCTTTATAACAACAAATAAATTATAATCTTAAAAGAACGCCAATAGATACAAAACTGATATAGATATGATCTAAAGATAAAATAACATTTAAAGAAAGGAAATGTTGCAAATCAAAGAGAAAGAAAATAAAAAAAACTCACACATTATTTACAAAGCTTCCACATGAACCAAACATGGGGGCCCTCCAAGCTAGCACATGTACAGGTGAATAAAACCAAATGAAGAAAACCACGATCTTTATATTAAGCATAAAACTTCAATAATACAATGTATATCAATTATGTAATTCCTCTTCCAAATGCCTCATAGTTTGGCGTATTTATACATCATTAACCATAACTAAAAAAACTAAAAACCCTCTTCGGATTAATTGTATATCTTAACAACCCCCTATCTATGTTGGGTCAATCTTAGAATGACCGATTTCCTCCATGATTTGTTCGATTCATGTGTGAAAAATCGACCGCACATAAAATATGGGTTTTACATATTTAGAAAAACCTATAAATATCCCAAATCGTGCATTCTTTGGAAAATATACCCACGAAACACATAATTGGGAATGTTCTGCATAAAACCCGTGTCCCATAATTTTTAAATTCGTCTACATTAGTCCATAAATCATGTCTCAATATCGTTGCTTGATTTTTCTATTGTAAAAACTGTTGCAAAGTGGTTGAGTTGACCATGTGTTGATCAGGCATGTGTGATGTATTTTCATCGAACCAATAGAAACATAACCATCTCATGAACATGGGGAGAAAAACCCTTGTTCTCCTTTTTTCCCAGCTGGCCTGCATCTATCACAATGAAAAAGCAATTACAGGAACCTAATTTTTCTAGTAATGACTGGTAAAAACTCAAAAAATTAATATTTTTGCTTGTTAAGTAAAAAATAGAGATAAACTAAAAATTACCTTTTTAATCCTTTATTAATCTTGAGCTTAGTGGAAATGGGTACAAAAATGTCAAAAATGAAGAAAAAGTGAGTGAAAAATGGAGGTATACATGGGGGTTTTTGCAACAAAATATGAACCTAATAGAGAGTGGATAGCCAAGAGGGCCAAATATCCTTATGGACTCATAGCCTCGGCTTGGGGGTAGATAGTTGTTGAGAGAAAATGAACAGTATCACCTATGGATAGGAGCTTCATCCTTTGTACGCAACTAGTTGGTTAATTATTAACATATAAGTTCTTTGTTATGTTATTATGTTTATTCTGTTGTGCAAATGGTTTATATGAATGTTATGTGCTTTTTGTTTGCTTGAATAGGTGCATTAATAGCTTCTCATTATGTTGTAGATTTGTTTAAAGTTATGGTATCATAAATGGTTAAATATGCGTGTGATATGTAGTTGTTAAGATAAAGGAATTTATTTAGCAGAAAATATTATTTTCAATGTGTATTCCACTAGTAATGGGCCTCAATCAAGCTAGGGTTCGTTACATTAAGGTATCAGAGATTCTAGTTCAAACACTAGGCTTGTATGGGCCAAGATCAATGCGAATTTGGGAAAATTACGTTGTTATAGATGTTGGATCTGTGACTTACTTGGGGAAAATGATGAATTCCAGAGTGAAATCCTTGGATTTCTGAGAGAATTCAGGTCAAAATTTCCCTCAGAATTTTCGAAGAGATGATCAAGGGAATTAATCGCTAGGATTGCAGAGCTAAATTCGATCTTGAAGGTAAAAAAATCATGTTTTAAATGAAACCAAAGAAGTTGGGAGAGTTTGATGAATCAACGACCAAGATCGTGGTTGATTTTGAGATCAACGAACGAGATTCATCGTAAATTGAATTAAAAACTTATTAGTTTTTCGTAGATTGGAAAAGTATCACAAATAAACTATTGAGATTCATTTTTGATGGTTGGGAAATGGAGTATATCGATGGTCAAGGCTCATCGACATAGTTAAGTGAATTTTGATGAATCGACAGTCAAGATAATTTTGAATGGGAGATCAACGACCCAGATTCATCTTGGTTTTGGTAAAAAAATTCTAAGTGTTGGAGTTCACCAAGAGTGATCATTGATGGTCGATGGTTGGGTTGGATAGATTTGAAAAAGTATTTGGTTCTTCCCAAAATAATTTGTTGATCACCAATGGTCAGATTAGTGAGGCTGGTGAAGTGTTTTGTTTGCCGAAGAAAATCGTTAATCACAGATGATCGGGGGTCAACAGAAATTGGAAAAAGGTTTCATGCATCCAAATAAAATCGTCGATTGTCAATGACCATTGATCGGGGTCAACAGAATGGAAGAGGTGTTCAATTCTTCCAAAATAATTTTCATATCACTGATGAAAGGAAAGGGGGGGATGATGTGTCTTGCCACATTAGCATCCATGTGTTATGTCATGTCAGCATCTATGTGTCATGCAACATCAAAATCCATGTGTCATGACACATCAACATTCACGTGTCATTCCACATCAACATCCATGTGGCATGCCATGTCAACCAAGAGATGGTCGATGGGCGATCATCGATGATTAGGGTTCGACAAATTTTCTAAGTAAGTTGGTTGTCAAGGAAATTCAATGATGATCAAGGTTTGATGATATTCGTGGGAAAACATGTTTTCCCAAGAGAAATGGTCGATGGTCGATGATTGGGACTTGGAAAAACTGGTGAGCAATTTTAGTTTACCAAAGGAATTAGCTTATCCTTTATATAGTGTTGGAAAATCAATGATCCATATTTCTTTGAGCGAGAGATCAACGATGGAGTCTCATCCACAGGTTGGAGGAGGTTTAGCAGATCAATTGTTGAGTTCACTCCCAATTTTGAGATCAATGGCTCAGAATAAAGACTGTTATAACAGTAAAAAAATCAATTTTCTATGAAATTTTCAGTTTTTTTGAAGGTCATCAACTTGTAGAGTGATTTTGAGGACCTAAACTACAATTTTAGGTATTCAAAAGTCAAGAGAAAAGGGTGTACCATTAGTACACCTTGTCTCTACAGTTCAAACAAAATAATTCAAAGAGATCTTTCCAACGCTATATTCTGAGTGCAAATTAGAGCTCGTATGAGAAAGTTACAAGGTATATTTTTAGCACCAATTTACTTCCAGAGGGCATAACTCCTCTCATTGAAGTCAGTTTGGGGCACATGAGTAGTCTATGGAAATCCTATGAAATATGAAATTAAGTTATAGAACTAGATTTGGAATCTAGGTACATAAAACTATACATGAAGAGAAATAAAACACATGTAGCAGTAAGGGGTAACATGGAAAAACAATCAAAACTTCTACGGACCATAACTATCATCCCAGAGCTCGAATGAAGGTGATATTTTGATAGATCGCTCAGAAGGTAGTCATGAACATACAAAATTGAAAAGGAGTTGGTGTAGGGATGCATACAAGGCTAAAATTGCTAAGTCAAGGGAAAGTGCAAAGGGGTAAATTTGTCTTTTCGAGACTGATGCAGAATTTGACTAGAGAAATAGATCATAAATATGAGAGTTGTTGTGAATTCAACGTTAGTAGTATTATCTATGTCACATAGAAAAATTTCCTTGGTTCTTGATATATTTACCTCTGTAAGTGGAAATTTTTTGTGTTTGAGATTATTTACACCATGGAGAAAGGTGCACAAAAGTGGTAAATTGTCAATATTCAATTGACTATAATGTTTTTCTCAATACTCATAATTGAGTAAGAAAGTAGTCATTATAAATCTATTAGATAGGAGAATCCATATATCCAGCCGAAATTTAGTTTCGAGCCATGTAATTCTCAAGGAATTAGAAGGAAGGTTACTAGTGGACTTGAAGGACACCATTGAGCAGAATGGAAATTTTAGGAAGCCATAACTTTTGGCTCATAAATCATATTGAAGCATGATTATTTTCATTGGAAAGGTGATCTAGAGGAAAACATGATAGAAGGTCTAAGTTCTCTAGGGTATCATCATGTTTCTCCATAAATTTGCATGAAAAAAGTGGAATTGGATTCTAGGAACCATGTAACTACTCGATGTGAATATTTTTCCAAATAATGTCAAAATTTGGAGAAACCTTCCCAGATGATAAAGGTGAGTGCCAAAGGTGATTTTTGGGTAAGTATGAGTATTAACACCCATGATATTTCATATGCATAAGTATAGAGGCACATTTGAAGTACAATATCTTGGAAAAATAAAAAGGGGTTGAGCTTATTAACAGAGCATTGTTAATAAGCGAAGGAGCACTCCAACAAAGAGTGTTGTGTGTAGGGATTGCTAGCAAGAGAATAAGATTACACAATTGAGGATTGTGTGGATCTTTTCTAAATTAATCATAGGGTCTATTGGATAGGGAAGTAGGTCAAACTTGTACAGTTGGTTGAAGCATCAAAGAGTTGCAAAGGGAAGTGCAGGGTTGTAGAGAAGGTGATGCACAATTGATAAAGGACTAAGGAAAATAAAAAAAATATATTAGTTTCTAGCTGCTATAGATTCTGAATGTCTTGCAAAGGAAAATGAACAAAGGTTCTCACATAAATCATGAATCCAATAGGAGATAAATTTCATAAGCATGCAAAAGGATTTAAGAAGGACTCCATAGCCTTTAAGGTAGAAATATAGTGAACGCTACAAAGCTTGTTGGAAGAGAAGGAAAATGGATATAATAAGATGAGGTGTGACTCATGGGAGTATATGAGTTATCTCTACCTACAAACATAGGAATGTAGGAAGAAGGAATTTTATATATAATCTAGAAACTTTTGTCTAAAGTACACAAAGCAAGAAAGTTGTCTCTATTATCAGAATGCACAATGAAAGCAAGGTATAGGTGAAAATGGAGGAATATAACATTCCATTTGGAGCAGAGTGTTAATTTTTCAAAATCCCAACCCAGTTTCAGTCTCACTGATTTTTCAGCCAAATTTAAATGCCAAACTCAGTTTCAGCACTATTTCAGCATATGTTACAGCCTGGTGTTTTAGCATATGACTCAGCACTGTGTTTCAACATATACTACAGCCTGGTGTTTCAGCATATACTCAGCCTAGTGTTTCAGCATATACTCAGCCTGGTGTTTCAGCATATACTTAGCCTGGTGTTTTAGCATATACTCACAATGGTGTTTCAGCATATACTCACAATGGTGTTTCAGCATATGACTCAGCACTGTGTTTCAACATATATTACAGCCTGGTGTTTCAGCATATACTCAGCCTGGTGTTTCAGCATATACTCAGCCTGGTGTTTTAGCATATACTCACAACGATGTTTCAGCATATGACTCAGCACTGTGTTTCAACATATACTACAGCCTGATGTTTCAGCATATACTCAGCCTGGTGTTTCAGCATATACTATAGCCTGGTGTTTCAGCATATACTACATCCTGGTGTTTTATCATATAAAAAACTTAATAGAAAATAAATTTCAGAACTAAAACATGAGGATTCTGAACATCGTTTTCAACGCAGAAATAAAATATCAGCAATATGCAAAACTTAGAAAATATAGACACAAAGATATTCGGTCTAACTTCGACCCTGGAAAAACCCACAAGGGGAAAACCAGTTAGAGAGGGATTTGTATTATTTATGAGCTTCTGAGAGATTCTTTTACAACATATTCATCTTCAGCTATTTACACAAACTTATCTGGACATTCCTGTAGCTTTGCTCCTCAATTTCTGAACCAGAAATTCGTACAACTGTACGGCAATTAATGTTGTACGGACTGTCACGAAATTTGTGCCAAAACTCTGCTAAGATTGTACAGAATGTACGGAAATACACTCAGAAATATATTACAACAGTTACCTCAATTTTTGTGCCAACAAATGTTGTATCGCAGCCTTGGAATGAATGCCAATACTCTCAGAAATTGCAGCTGCTGTCCTCCTCAATTTCTATGCACATTACATGCTGTATGACCTCCACAAATCTGTACGGTACGGCCTGTTCTTGCTTGCTGTCTGAAATCCGTACTTCTCTTTACTTTGGGATGCGTTCTCTCCTTCAGCAAATGCTGTCGCTTTTCTCAGCTCGACCTCTCTCTTGCTCTCTCTTGTTCTCTCAACAAGAATGCTGCAACTTTCTTGTTCTTGGCATCTCACCAAGAACCTCTTGGAATCTCACCAAGAGTCTCTTTCTCTCTCAACAAGACTGTTGTTGCTTCTTCTTCCCTTGCTCTTGGCATCTCACCAAGAGCCTCTTGGCATCTCACCAAGATTTCTCCAACTTCTTCTTACCTTGCTCTTGGCATCTCACCAAGATTTCTTCAACTCCTTACCCAAGAATGGGTGCACCCATTTGCCTTAATCAACCTCATGAGGGAAGGTGACGAGTTTTCTAATCTAATGGCTGAGATTAGATTAGATGGGTG